>JAECMU010330943.1:0-10189 GCA_016106625.1 Dracogyra subfuscus
CTCTCTCCCTCAGTTTCCTCTTTCCCTCAGTTTCCTATCTCCCCAAGTTTCCTCTCTCCCCAAGTTTCCTCTCTCCCCAAGTTTGCTCTCTCCCTCAGTTTGCTCTCTCCCTCAGTTACCTCTCTCCCTCAGTTTCCTCTCTCCCTCAGTTTGCTCTCTCCCTCAGTTACCTCTCTTCCTCAATTTGCTCTCTCCTTCAACCAGGTTTTAATAGAATCATTCATGTTTGTTACGAAAGTAAGCCAATTTTAAAGGGGTAGGACATAGCTCAGTGGTACAGTGCTCACCTGATGTGTGATTGAACTAGGATCAATCCCTGTCAGTGGTTCCATTGGGCTATTTCTCATTCCATCCAGTACTCCACAACTGTTGTAACAAAGGCCATGGTATATATTATCCTTTCTGTAGGATGGTGCTCATAAAAGATCCCTTGCTACTAATTGCAAAGAGTAGTCCAGCAGGTTTCCTCTCTCAATATCTGTGTGGTCCTTAACCATATGTCTGATGCCACATAACCATAACTAAAATGTGTTGAGTGCATCTTCTTCCTGACATTTTCATCAACAAAACACATGTGGCAGGAGCTGGTTTCCTCTCCCTGGACCAGGTGTCGATAGAACCATACATGTTTGTTAGGAAAGGAAGCCAATTTTAAACTACTGGCTATTTGATGTCTTCACATTTGGTTATTAATCCCCTACCATTCCAACCAAGGCCCTTGCTTATAAAATTTAAAGTCTAGACTTTAACTTAATGCTATTTGAATGGCGTTGCCATGACGTTAAAGTCTGGACTTTATTAAAGTCTAGACTTTAAGGATTATAAGCATGGGGCTAGAGGGAACTGTAGGTTTTGTTTCCATTGCTGTCTGTCTGTCATTCTGTCTCTCGGTCTGTAGGTAAAATTGTGTTTTTTCTCATTATAGCCAGTGCAGCATGACTGGTATATCAAGGGCTGTGGTATGTGCTAATCTGTCTGTATGTAGCAGGTTTCCTTTCTATGACTGTGTCAAAATGACGATATGTTTCCAGTAGTCGATGATTAATAAATAAATGTGCTGTAGTGCAGGGCTTCTTGATTATGACAGCCCAGCACCCATGGCTAGTGATATTCAATGTTGGGCTAGTAAGTAATTACTATTGTCATGCCCAATGGCTAGTGAAAAACAAATTGTCAAATGCTGCATTTAAGTTTGTTTTGTAAACATGAATAACCTGCCCCCACCCCATCCCCTCAGTCTTAGGTTTTTTAATCTCTATCTCCCTCTTTGAGTAACATATCCATTACTATGATTAGTGAAATTGTATGAAGTAAAGTAGGGCTAGTGAATTTTTAATCGTGGCTAGTAAAGTTTTTAAATGACTAGTGGATTTTGTAAATATTCTAGAATCCCGGTGTAGTGGTATCATTAAACAAAACAAATTACTTCTTTTCTATGCACTACTAGTATATTCTATAGGCAAGTCTATGATAGATCCTGCAACCTATTGTGCCTCGAGCATGTGTTCTACCATTAAGCTTCATTCTGATTCCCACTATGTCAGCTACCAAATAGCCATAATTTAAAATGTGCTGAGGTGTCATAAAACAAATTTCCTTGCATACCCTCAATGACTTGCAAGTAATCATATAGAGAATACTACATGAGTGGCTGTTAGGTATCATTTATTTTAGGAGTTGTTTCAAAATGTATCTCAGTGGGTTGTAAGATAAATGGTATCTTAATGGATTTAAATTTAATATTCTATTTCTTACATATCCTCAAAAAACCACAACACATTTAAGATAAATTTCAGTATCTTTTCCAACTAAAATGCTTTTTTACAATGCTTGCAGTTATATATATCCATCACAAAGCAGTCAGTTTCAGATTAAATTATATATCACACAGCAATAAATTTCAATTATGCTTATTTTATTGGATAGTATGGCTGTGCATAACCAAGGAGCAACCAATCACAAGTCGTATATGTTTTGAGATAAAAATTATCTACATTTTTGTATAACAGAAGATGTCTTAAATGGGTATGTAATAATAAAAAAAGTAGTATCACATGCTTCAGCAAGCCTCTTAAAGCTATCATAACAGACAAGATAGGTTAGCCTCCAGCTTCCGTGTGACATCGTACTGCCATGTAGAGATTAATACTGTCGTGTTAAACATCCACAACAAAAAGCGTCAATGACCTTTTCACCCAAGTGATGTACAACCAGCTGAGTCGTTTGGTCAGCCTGTCACGTTTACACAACATGCACCTGTAATTCCATTCTTCTCCACAGGTAAGAATCACCTGTGATAATTACAAGCCCATAAGATAGCTAAAACCACACATTAGTGCACAGTTTGTCAAATGATGAACTCTCCTTCACCCCCACCCCTTGCATACAGTCTATATAATGTACATTAGCAATTTGCATAACAATATAGTCACCTATTGATGTTTTCTTGTAATTTTCTTGTGGTAATTATAGCATAATCTACATTATTGTAATATATGGACCGGTTTTGGTGGCGCAGTGGTAAGACCACTACACTCTTTCACTAACAACTAACGCTAACCCTCTGTCCTGAACAGACAACTCAGATAGCTGAGGTGTGTGCCCAGGACAGTGTGCTTGAACCTTAATTGGATATAAGCAAGAAAATAAGTTGTAAATGAATGCAATATATGAAACTCATTGGATCTCAATGGTGCAGTGGTTAAGCTGTCAGACACAAGGCTGGTGGGTAATGGGTTTGAAGGAAAGAAAGAAAGAAAGAAACATTTTATTTAAAGCTGCTATGTCTGGAATATTTTTATTATTTAGCATTTAGAACAGTTAATTCAGTCACATTTGGTGCATATAACACGCCACACTCAACTTTGGATTCGCTATGCTGGCGTTTCCAAGTTAAAAATAAACCCGGTATTTTGAAAGTGGGACACTTTTGTCGGGCTGACAGTGGGCTAAAAATAACTTTTGTGTCATACCGCTGTTGCCACATCATGGGCTACTCTTTCCAGTTAACAGCAGTGGATCTTTTATATGCACTATCCCACAGACAGGATAGTACTTACCACAGAATTTGATATACCAGTCGTGGTGGACCGACTGGAACGAGAAATAGTCTATTGGCTCCACCAATGGGGATCGATCCCATATAGACCGTGCATCGAGCGAACACTGTACCACAGGGCTACATCCCGCCATTGAAAAAAGAAGAAGAAAAAGTATATATCTACATCTATATGTATATCATTAGTAAGTTGTGTTAGACAAATATTCAAGAGGATAGTGTCCATACCCGTATTTTGACCCCATTATAACAAGCTGGTCATTCTTCCATGACCTACGTGTACCTGTTCATACATGTACACTGAAATATGAGCAGTGCAATCCGTTCTAATTAACCTTGCTGTGGACAGGTAAGCAGAAACATGAGCATCATTACACAGGTGTTTGAATATTAACTACCCCGCTGCAATACGAAACCTGTGAATGGAATAAGATACTGTGTAATATTTGAACAACGTGTTCTTGGACTGTTAATTACCCAGGGTGTGTGATAATTAAACCTCAGGTGTGTTTTTTTTAGGGTTTTTTTTTTGGGGGGGAGGGGGGGTTTAAAGTCATGGACTTTGTTTAAAAACAGCCCAGTGCATCATTTAATATGTGGCTTCTTTCTTTTTTTTAAATGTTTGTTTTTAAAATGTTCACTTTTTATTGGTGATTTTTTGCTACTGTAATAATGGTATTATGACACAAAAGTTATAATTAAATTAATTTTATAAGCCGTGTGTTAAACCCAGAAAGTTATAATGTCACATGCAACAGATTATACATGTTTTGTTTTTATAAAGTATATACAAATATACAAATTAAGATAAAAGATTTACAATAGTCCAATCAATTTGTAGCATTTTTCATAAATTATGCTACCTCAGACAAATCTATATATATAATTCAAATAAACTGTTTTCTTTCCATAAAGTACACAAAATAAGGTCCAATCAGTTGGTAGCAGTTTTCATAAACCATGCCAACTCGTACAAATCTATACATATTATTCAAATAAACTGTTTTCTTTCCATAAAGCATGTAAATTAAGGTAACAAATTTACAGTAGTCCAATCAGATGGTAGCAGTTTTCATAAACCATGCCAACTCGTACAAATCTATACATATTATCAAGTAAACTGTTTTCTTTCTATAAAGTATACAAATTAAGGTAAAAAATGTACAGTAGTCCAATCAGATGGTAGCAGTTTTCATAAACCATGCCAACTCGTACAAATCTTTACATATTATTCAAGTAAACTGTTTTCTTTCCATAAACCATGCAAATTAAGGTAACAAATTTACAGTAGTCCAATCAGATGGTAGCAGTTTTCATAAACCATGCCACCTCACACAAATCTATACACATTATTCCAATAGGCTGTTTTCTTTGCGAACATCTGCTTGAAAGTCACGAGTTGAGCGTTTTTAGAATGGTGGCATGTTGATATTTCTCTGAAGAAGTGGGAGGGGATCCAGGTACTTGACGCTAATCGCTAATCGTGCTCTCCATCCCATCATTGTCCAATGTCTACATCTCTGTATTCATCAACAATAATCGGCCTGCGGCTATTTCTCCAACTGGCTGTAAGTAAATATGTCGCCTTCCATACAGAAGTATAGAGGCGGGACTTAGCTCAGTCGATTGAGTGCTCGCTTAAGGTGCATGCATCACAGGGTCAAACCACATCGGTGGATCTATTCAGCTGATTTTTTTTTTTTCTCTCCCATTCCAACCAATGCACCACAACTCGACAAAGGCTGTGGTATGTGCTTTCCTGTCTGTGGAGAAGTGTATATAAAAGATTCCTTGCTGCATTAGGAAAAATATAGCAGATTTCCTCTGATGACTACAAGTCAGAATTATCAAATGTTTGACATTCAGTAGCCCATGATTAATTAATCAATGTGCTCCAGTGGTGTCATTAAACAAATCAAACTTGTTCCATATATAAAAGTAAAACAAAATATGAATTTTTTTAATGATACTTTGTGTAAAAGCTATGGCTACCCTCTGTTCAGCTTTCTGTTCTTTAGATGCTGTTGTATAAGATTTCTTCTTTTTTTAAATAATAATAAAAAATATATATACTGTACATCTGGTACTTGGTTCTTTTTTGTAGAAAATGTTAAATTTTTTAAAGCTAACTTTGGCATTTTGTAAAAAAGAAATTAAATAAAAATTATAAAATAAATTTAAAATTATATGTTATATTGTTCTTATTTTGTAAAACATTTTGTGAAATGCTTAATTTGTTAAAGCTAAGTTTGGCATGTGTCAGATAGAGCGGATATTGCCTGATGCGCAGTCGGTCTAGCTGGGTTTTTTTCTCGACATAACCATATGTCCGACGCCGATATAACCATAATTGTAATGTGTTGAGTGCGTCGTTAAACAAAAAAAAGGAGAAAAAAAAGAGTGTCAGATAGATTTTGTTGTTTTAAATGTATGTAGTATTAAGTAACAACAATTACGGTTAAGTTGTGTGTAGGTGTACTGCAGTCAAATGATTTTATTTGTTCAACAGGATTTTAATTTTTTTTAAAGTTTAAAAAAAGTGGAATTAATTTGTTTTTCAGTACAGTATATTTTGTGTTGTCACTGTTCTTGATCCATCATTTCAAAACAACAATTTTAGTTGAGTGTGAGTGCAGTGATATTTTTGTGGAATAAATTAATCAAAGGAAAAAACACCTAGTGTTTTATATTTTTTAAACTTAGGCCTCTATATTTTGCATCATTACTTTGATTTTGTTTTTGATCAGATTAAGCCATTTAAAAAAAGAAGAAGATATATATATATATATTTTTTTTATATTTTTTTATTTTTTTTTTAAATTCTTCCCTCACTAACATAGAAGTTTGTAGGTCAGGAAATGTTAGTAAGCATAAAATTTAAGCATATTTAATGATGACATACAAGAAAGAAAGAAATATTTTATTTAACAATGCACTGAACACATTTTATTTACTGTTATATGGCATCAGACATATGGTTAAGGACCACACAGATTTTAAGATGAAACTCACTGTCACCACTTCATGGGCTCCTCTTTCCATTTGGCAGCAAGGGATCTTTTATTTGCACTTCCCACAGGCAGGATAGCACAAACCATGGCCTTTGTTGAACCAGTTATGGATCACTGGTCGGTGCATGTGGTTTACACCTACCCACTGAGCCTTGCGGAGCACTCACTCGGGGTTTGGAGTCAGTATTTGGATTAAAAAACCCGTGCCTTGACTGGGATCCGAACCCAGTACCTTCCGATGGCCTAACCACGATGCCACCAAGGCCGGTGATGACATACAAGATGCTAATTTTCCATGACACTAAATTTAAAGACACAATTTCTCGCTCCAGCCAGTGCACCACAACTGGTATATCACAGGCCATGATATGTGCTAACTTGTCTATGGGTGTTGCATATAAAATATCCCTTGCTGCTTATCGAAAAGAGTAGCCCATGAAGTAACGACAGTGGGTTTCTTCTATGTATCTATATCTGTGTGGTCTTTAACCATATGTCCGATGCCATATAAATGTAAATACAATGTGTTGAGTGCATCATTAAATATAAACCATTTTCTTAAATAGACTGTTTTGAAAAACAATAATAAACTTTTATTTGCTGATGATTAATTTAATACACAACAGTGGTTACATACTATTGATTAAACCAAAGGAATAGTAAACAACAGAAGTTACATTCATTAAATTACTGCCATTTTCTACTTAATTTACAGTAAGTTGTCTGTAAGCTACTTAATGTAAAAATGGATCAAAAATGTCAGTTCAGCCTATCTTACAATTTAAGCTTGTTAATATTTTAGTGTTGATATGATGATCTCATTGAAGTTTTATGTCACTAATATGTCATTTATTTGTTTTTTGCTAGATTTTAAGAATGTAAAATTTTATGATTTATAGTTGTTAAATTGCTAATGAGATCATATGATGGGATATTTAAAGGGACATACCCTAGTTTTTAAACACTAAGACATAGTTTTTACTATTAGAGGCGTTTTTTGATAACTGAAATCATACGTTACTTAAATTTTATTGTTTAAAGTATCCATTTCCGTACATTCGAAGTGTTTTTGGTCATCCTGATGTTTTTTAATATCACAAAATGCATTTCTCATATTTTTAAAAAGGCACGTGCCTCTGAGAAGTAGCAGTTATGTAGTCGAGTCAAAGACACAGGTTTCACTCATTTGTAACTTTATCAAAATGTGTTACAGGTTTGTAAATTAAACTAAACTTAATGTTAATTTTCATGAACTGAAACTAGGGTATGTCCCTTTAAAATAAAATATATTTTTAAAAAATCGTTTCTTTATCAGTAATATCAAATAAAATTCATACACTTTTTCAAAAAACAAATACATCATACATTGTAAAAAAAAAAGATCCTGTTGACTTAAAATTACACTGATATTCACACAAATCAACCCTGATTTATACATGTTCCTGAATGTCAACTCTCCAGGTTAAACTTTTTTTTATAAATAAAACAATCCATTTAATTTTTTACTCCCATCCATCTTTAGTAACAATTTGGAATTGTGATATTTCCTCCCAGCCCAAAATACCCGAAAATGTATAAATAATTAATATGTTAGGTGACAGTTGACAAATGGTACTGCAAATTACATAATGGACATATGGATTATGTTTCTGTTATACATGTATCAGCAAATGTTTCGAGGCTTTTTCTAGCTGGAATTACAGTATTACACCACAAAATAATTGATTTTTTCTTGACATAAGTCAGCAGTTGAAGCATTGCTCTGTGGTATGTTAATTTACCTGCCTGAAGTCACACTGTGTGAACCCACAATCTAGAGTTCTTGTCTTCTTTAAAAAAAAATTATACCGGTACTGTATATAGAGGCCTGTTTTTCAAGTGATGTGCAAGGATGCATTAATAAACCATATAGCAGGCAGCATAGCCCAGTGGTACAGTGCCCGCCTGATGCGCGGTCGGTCTTGGATCAATCCCCGTAAGCTAACCATTGGGGTTTTTCTCGACATAACCATATGTCCGACGCCGATATAACCGTACTTATAATGTGTTGAGTGCGTCGTTAAAAATTTTTAAAAAAAATAAAATAAAATAATAATAATAATAATAATAAACCATAATGTGCTAACAAAAAGAAAAGGCCATGAGATAATTTTTATATGCCCATTTTTACTTTTAATAGGTAAATTTTCCATCTCATTTTCTTCCCGATCTAGCAACTCCTCCTATCTTTCAACTTCTTTCGCTGTCCACCTCCACATCCCATTCCTTGTCTTTCTAACTGCGACATGTGCTTGTCTCTTGTGGCTATCAATTAGTGTTGGTATTAGTATTACAATATATTTTGGGGTTGCTTGAAACAATTCCAGCTGGACTGGTATATCAAAATACATGGTAAGTACTATCCTGTCTGTAGGATGGTGCATATAAAAGATCTCTTGTTACTAATGGAAAAATATAGCAAGTTTCATCTCTAAGACTATATGTACATATGCATGTATGTGTCAAATTTTACCAAATGTCTGACACCCACTAGCCTACAGACAGGACAGCACATACCACAGCCTTTTGATATACCAGTCTTGGTGTACTGGCTGGAATGAAAAATAGCCCAATGGGTCCACCGATGGGGAGGTTTAGTGGATAGAGTTATCATTTTAGATGTGTGAGATTGTGCGATCAGTACCCTTTTTGTTTTCTATTTTATTTTGGTGTGGTTTATCTTAGTGTATATATACTGCATGATGGAAAATATATGCATGGATTTCTTTTTACTAACAGAAATGAATAGCCTCTATACTAAAAGATAAAATGAGTTGATTAAAAATATAGAGAATAAATTGTTACCATCTTAAAACATCAGCTTTATCCTGCAAAGGTTAGAATAGTGAATGTCGGGAGGTTCTGCCTTAATTGTGGCACTTGCAATTCGACTTGAACAGGAAAAGACCGGTTCGGTGGCATCATGGTTAGGCCATCAGTCTACAGGCTGGTAGGTACAGGGTTTGGATTCCAGTCGAGGCATGGGATTTTTAATCCAGATACCGACTCCAAATCCCGAGTGAGTGCTACGCAAGGCTCAGCAGGTAGGTGTAAACCATTTGCACCAACCAGTGTTCCATAATAAAGGCCATGGTTTGTGCTATCCTGCCTGTGGGAAATAAAAGATCCCTTGCTGTTAATAAACATAAGAGTAGCCTATGAAGTGGCGACAGCGGGTTTCCTCTCAAAATCTGTGTGGTCCTTAACCATATGTCTGACGCCATATAACCCTAAATACAATGTGTTAAGTGTGTCGTTAAATAAAACATTTCTTTCTTTCTTTTCTTTGAACAGGATAAAGCTGATATCTTTTTTTTTTAAATATATTTTTATTATCCCCAGAAACATAGGAGATGTCAGGGTTGGGGGCCCTGATTCATCACCTTACATGGTCTTGAATCCTTTGTTTACCTAATATGGGGAAATATATACCACTCAAAGTATAAAGCTGATATCTTAAAACAGTAAACAGTCTTTACCATTTTCTAGAGTACCCGTAGTATGTCCGTGCATACTGATACCTTGTCATTTAATCCATTTAAACTGCTGCAATTAAAGTTTAATTATTTAAAGTTTGTTTTGTTTAACAACACCACTAAAGCACAGTGATTTATTAATCAACGGCTATTGGATGTCGAATATATGGTAAGTTTGACAGTCACAGAGAGGAAACCTGCTACATTTTTACATTACTTTACTTTACTTTTTTGTTTAACGTGCACATTCAGAGCAAGCTGTTATAGCACACGCCTGTCTTGGGCACACACCTCAGCTATCTGAGATGTCTGTCCAGGACAGAATAAAAATTAGTGTGGTTAGTTGTTATTGTTAGTGAAAGAGAAAAGAGGGTGTAGCGGCCATACACCTACCCAATGAGTCCTTAAAAACTCGCTCTGGGTGGGAGCCGGTACCGGGCTGCGAACCCAGTACCTACCAGCCTGTTATCCGGCAACTTAACCGCTAGGCCACCGAGGCCAGTTTTTTACATTAATAGCAAGGGATCTTTTATAATCACCATCCCACAGGCAGGATAGCACATACCACAGCCTTTGATGTACCAATCATGGTGCACTGGCTGGAA
>JAECMU010331026.1:0-11943 GCA_016106625.1 Dracogyra subfuscus
TTCTTCCTTTGCATATAGTCTTGTACGCGTAGTTAGCAGGTATTGTGAGAATGACCCGTATATATACACACACACACACACACACATGTATATATATATTATCTTTTTATATGTAGTAACCTTTATTTTAAGAGAGATATATATCACACATTTTGTGTAGACATTGAATTTTATATTCTCAGAAGTTTATTGCCATGACATTAACAGGCATTTAAAGCTGGTAGTTTCATGCTGACAGTCAATGTTTAAAATTAATGTCTAAAATCGGACAATTTGTAGAATGACCCAAAGTTTCAGTCAGTTTGTAACCGTACTGATTCATTTGTCATTCTATCTTTTACAGGATAACACAGTTATATTATCTTATGGCAGTGATTTCTTATTCTGTTTACCTGTATTACATTTTTTTTAATTGTAATTAGTTTAAGACAAAACAAGCCAGTTTGTGTGTCTTGCTCTATATATAGACCGGATCTGGATTGTGCATAGTTTTTAATATATTTTCTTTTGTAGTGGTCCACTGAAGACATGTAGTGATAACAATCATTTACAGAGATTAACATTTTCCAAATTCCCGATCTTAATCTTCCATATAGTGTTTGTGGTCTTCTTCATAATTTTCTGTCACAGACGGAGAGATCCGGCCAAGGGCGGTCCCTGTGCCTGTGACAGGCGTGTGCTACAACAGCTTGCTCTGAATGTGCACGTTAAGAACTTAGGACTTAGGACTTCATAATTTGTCCAATGTTTTCCATATTCTCTGTACAAAACTTCGGCTGATACTTTGCATACATTCTGAATAGGGTCTACCATTTTAGACCATGGTGCAGCTCTAACCCTAGGGCCAATCTCAGTACCTGACCACCAGTATTCAGATTTCGGGAATTGTTTTCATAACCCACTTTCATCTCTGAAGTCGGTAACATATTTTTCATTAAAAATACTAATCCACAATATGACGACTTCTTTTAAAAAAGAAGAAAAAAGAGGAAAACTGCTAAATGTGTTGTGTGTTTATACCAAAAATATACTAACAGAGAAGTACATATTATATTTAGAATTATATATTGTTAAATGATGAATTTTTAGTTTTATACAAATATTTTATCTTGAAAAATAAATGTATTGTTATAAAATTTGGTAGCATTTCATCTTGGTAAAAAAACACCAAAAAACCCTTGCTTTTATGTGATAATATATTATATTTTTTAGAAACCCCCCTACTATTTTAAGTTCATCATCTGACAATTAGTAGTGTTAATGTAACTGTAGTATTTCATAGATCAGTAGAAGATAACGACTGAACTGACAATGCTTTCATTATGATTACAATCTTAGTATGAGACTGATTTCAAGAGATAACTACCGTGTTAGGCCAGCTTGTGCTCATGAACATCAGTTGCAATATTACTAATTACAGACATACATGTATACAAAAAGAAATCACTTTGTAGACTTTTTCTTTACTTTAGTTTTTTAATAGATTTTTTTCGCATAATACTTTAAAAAAAGTTCTTGCCAAAAATGATGAAAATAAGTTTTAATTGTCTGCTGTACTATATGGTCTTTATATAATAGTAAATATACTTGTTGGCTTTTTGTAAATTTCTGGTGCCTTGTCCAGATGTGCCAATAAATGAATATGTTGTATTTCCTGTGTTCTCCATAACTATATCAGAAAAAAATCAAGTGTGTGACATGTAAATAAGATTTTAAGCAACATCATCAAACTTCAAACTCACAAGCAAGTGGTATTAGTAGCATGTTAATGTGCATTTGATAGGCACAAATTACAAAATTATGGATTTTGTGATGTTGTAACATCTTCATTATAGACACTATATACATGTACATGTATATTTTAAAACATCGTTACTCATCTGGGGCCTAATTCACTAAACTCTCGCAACTTTGCGATCTCGCAGTGCAAAACTAAAATACTTGCAAAGATGATGCTTTATCTCTTGTCTAGCAGAGCCTAAGAGACCTTTGTGAATTAGACCTCTGTTGTGCAACGTAATATATATACGTACATTTAGTTTTATCCAGAACTTATCACACAGGGTTGAGTCACTCAACTTGAGTGTATAGACAAACTAAATGTTTAAGAAGTTACCGTTTGTTTTGTTTAATGACACCACTAGAGCACATTTATTTATTGATCATCAGCTGTTGGATGCCAAAAACTTGGTAGTTTTAACATACATAGTCCTGATAACTGCTACATTCTTACTTTAGCAGTAAGGGATCTTTTATTTGAACTTTCAAACAGATAGGATATACTGGCCATGAGTCACTGGTTAAGATGGGAGGGGGTGGGGGACAATAAGAATAGATCCACTGAGAGGTTTAAAGTAGCTCAAGCAAGTGTTGTACCATCTAAGCCAGATACTGCCATCAAATTTTAAAGATTTCATTTGTCTGGTGGGGTTTTGGGGTGGGGATTATTTAATTTTCTTAGATGGTGGGTGGTGCATACAAATATAACCTGTTTGGGTGGTTACATATAATTCTTGCTTACTTTCTGGGTGGTGGGTATTAAAAGAATTATTAAAGGGAATTGTTCTGTGTTTGTTGCCATTGTTAATATGTTGCCGACTAACAGAGACATTTTAATGACTACAATTACATATTAAATTAAGTTTTCTGCATAAAATATCACTGGCTGTATATTAAATATGTTTCTGGTTGTCCTAGTCTGTAATAGATCAAACTTCTTTCATGATATCTAAAAAACATATTTTAAAATTTGTAGAAATGATTTCGGAGACCAAATCCAGTGTGGTCTACTTAAAAACATTTAGGACAACAAGAAACATTTTAAATATACAGGTACTAATATTCTAAATGAGAAATGTTATTTAATATATAACTTCAGTCATTCAAAGATTTGTATTAGTCAGAAAGTGTTTACACAATGACAGCAAACCCTCAACAGTCTTTATAAAGTTTCACTCTCTTACTGCACATGTGATAAAGTCTGGAATACTATGTAAACACTTTAATCACTTTGAGATTGTGTATTCAGTTCATGAAGTGTTTTTGCCAGAAATAAAACAAATTGGTATGGCATTATGGAATTGAATGTAACCCTAGTCAACAGGGTGTTTGACGTGCCTCAACCCGAAAGAAAATAGATTAAGTTTAGGGTTAGGGTTAAGAAAATCATACATTAATTATAAGAGTAATTAATTTCATCAAAAAGTTAACTTTAAATTTATTTATTTTTTAAATGTGCCAAAATATTTGGTTATGGCTCCATACCCATTTTATCCTCTGGCAGGAACACTGTTGACAGTAATGAGTATTATGTGAAACAAACTGACTGGACAACAGATTCTTCTGTGTTTTTCTCATTTTTAAAACTATTTTTTTAAACTGTTTTTAAATATTGTAACATTTTGTGTTTAATTAATATCCGTATCTTAAAGTACTGTATATTAGTTTTAAGTGAGAATTATTTTGATTCCTGCTGCAGTCTTCAATGACAAAACAAAACAAATGCCAAAATATAAACACTGTTGAATGTTGGTTTTTATATAGCATGAATGTTCCTTTTAATCATTTTATAAACTGTGGACATATTTTAATATGAGCACCTGTTTTTAATATATGTATATAGATGTCATATGATACATTCATCACCAGTACGTTGTTCTCAATTTCATTGCTGGATACAGTGAAGTGCACTTCTGATTAAAATTACAAATTGTTAACATATCAGAAATTGTTCTTCTGTACAGAGAGAATCCAGTGGGAAATTTTTTTACAGTTGTGACACTGTTAAATCAGTGTATATTACTCACTATCATTGTCAAGAAACTAGGGATTTAGTAACCTTAAACAATCAAAATATTGTGAAATCAATAATCAAGTTTAAAAACAAAAAGAAGCATAATATTATGATATAAAAAGCATCCTGTATCCAGATTGCTTTAATACCAATAAATGGCATTATTCGTATAGAGGATGACCTTTTTATACTCCATGAGTCAAAGTGTATCATACTTCCATGAAAATGATCTGTCCCATACAGTTCAGATGATTTTTGTTTTTTTTAAATTCATTTAAAGATAGATGTGTAGATGCATTCTTCCAAAAATTGGAGCTTACTATACGAATAGAATACTAGACATTCCAAGAGAAGTTTTATTCTGCAGTTAGTGTTAGACTAGATCTGTATGATGTTTACATATGTGCTAGGATGAGACGAACGTGCCTGTTGATTTTCAAATGTCCTTGGATACATGGTCTAAACTTAATGTAACCAGGAATTCAAACAATATTTGGAAATGAAAATCTAATAAATAAATGAGGTCAGATGATAAATAATTTAATGGTGTTTTATTTATTTTATTTTATTTTATTTTATTTCAATAGGCATATATGTCTGTCAAAAGATTTATCTTCCAGGGTTACCAATTTGTAATGCTGTGACAAGCTAGCAAGCTCAGTGATTTGAGAATTACATTTGCAGTCTTCATTTCTCGACTGTGAAATATTCCACATTTATAAAATATATGAGCTGTCATACACGGAAACCAACTACATAGCATGATGTCAGAAACCGAGTAAACACGACTCAAAGTTTGATGTCTTTTACTTTGATGTCGACAATATGACGTTTTTGATGCTGTATTTTTGCACAATACAATTAAGATAGAGTGGTAATAGCTGGGATTTATTTTTTGAAGGTTATTACCTGCTACTTGCCAAACAAATATAGATCCTCCATATATATATATATGTTTTTGCTAAGTTGTAGGTTTCCTGTTATACAGCTCATATAGTGTTTGTAAAAATATGTTATAATGCTATGCTTACAATTTGTGTTTGCATGATAATCATCCCAGTGCAAAATATATTTTTAGGCTTGATTAAATGGGTGATATTGCTATGTAATTATTAAATGGGTTATTTCGCTATGTAATTATTAAATGGGTTATATTGCTATGTAATTATTAAATGGGTTATATCGCTATATAATTATTAAATGGATTATATCGCTATGTAATTATTAAATGGGTTATATTGCTATGTAATTATTAAATGGGTTATATCACTATGTAATTATTAAATGGGTGATATTGCTATGTAATTATTAAATGGGTTATATCGCTATATAATTATTAAATGGGCTATATCGCTATGTAATTATTAAATGGGTTATATTGCTATGTAATTATTAAATGGGTTATATCGCTATCTAATTATTAAATGGGTGATATTGCTATGTAATTATTAAATGGAAACTGGGTGTATGGTGACTGTTACTATATCCAAGAATAAATTCTTGTTTCTTTTCTATTTGAATATTCAGTTGGAGATTTGTGAAGTGTTTTTCTAAATGTGTACTTTGAGAAGTATATACAAGTAAACTGCTAAAACAAACTAGTTAACTAAAGAAAAGGAATTTTTAACAACATTGCATTGTAATATTTTTTACATTTTGAACACATAATATATATATACATATTTACAATTGATCTAAGGTGTTAACCACATAAGCTACATCTTTCCATTAGCAGTATATATTCAACAGGCTTTGATAATATAGTTTAGATGTTCAGAATTGCACTTAAAGCTATTTTAATCTAATTAAAACCAAGCATTGTATAGAAGTCAAATGTTTTGAGGTCAGCATATTTTTACTTAATTTGGGCATACATATTTTGGGCACATTTATTGCCTTGACTTTGGCACAACCTAAGTCTTGTATGTAAAAAAGTTATATCATACAACCAACCACATATGAGGCAATCATTCAACCACTGATGTATAGTTTTCTCTGCTATAACATACACATAGCGGAAGTCAAAGTACTTGTGATGTAATCCTTATTCTAACTGCTAACATCTCCAATAAACCAAAAGCAAGTCGGTTATTAGAGGAGGGTGATGTTATTGTTTGCACAAATTGTATGCATTCAAAGAATTGTAAATGTGGGACAATAGTTTCCTACAATATATAAATATATATATATATATATACATATACATACATACATATATAATGAAATGTTTAATAAATGGTGCTACTTTTTATATGGCATCTTATTGTTGATGGTCTTTGTTTCATTTCATCACTCTGTTTAACATTTGTTTTCATTTTAGTAATCAGAAAGGGCAATTCTGACCAATTCCTATCATTAATTTATATATGAACAATTAAATAATCTTGCATTAGGCCATAATAATATTAATAAATCATTAATTTTCATTCTCAAAGACAAAGGTCTCCCACCTCCATTTTGTTTTGGATTTGGGGGTTTTGCAGGGGTGGGGTGTGCAAAATTATTATTAGCATTTTTTTTTTTTTTGCTTGATGTGTAGTATTTTCCCATGCTCTGAAAATATAAAATTTCACCACACACACACAGCCATAGACACATGCACACACACACAGACACCCACACACACTCGCGTAAACACAGCCCCCATTTTGATTTTATTTTATTATGGCCTTACTTTCATTAGAAGTAATTTCCAATTTACCAATTAAAGTTTTAAAACAAATTTTTTTCGGTGCTTCTCATTGTAGCTTTTGTGTAGTGATTTTCTGAAAAAGCCCTCATCACCCAAATGTTTAAAAAGGAAAGATAGGGTGCAAAATGTCCTTGTGTTACCAACTCCATTACATCAGTGTTATCAGTGTTAGATCTTGTAGACTCTTAAATTGGTCTGCTTTATCCCGATTAGTTTGTTAGTTAAAAAGTTATTAATAATGATATAATTTATGTTTAATTCTTCACATTTTGAAAGTGATTTGAGCAGCACTTCTATATTACATCCATACAGACATACAGACAGATCTGAACATGCTACGTGTTTTAACTCTGGAGTTCTAATGAAACAAAATGTCAATGTAGAGAAGACCACCAAAGACAGGAGCCAGTCTTACAGCAGTCATTTGGATTCCCATGTTTCATGGTGCATTAAGATTTTTTTAAATTTAACAACACACTCCACACATATTTTTACGGTTATTTGGAGTCAGACATACGGTTAAGGACCACATGAATATAACCCACTGTCACAACTTAATAGGCTACTCTTTTCAGTTAGCAGCAAGGGATCTTTTATTTGCACCATCCCACAGACAGGGTATTACATGCCACAGCCTTTGATAAACCAGTCGTGATGTACTGGCTGGAACGAGAAATAGCCCAATGGGCCCACTAATGTGGATCGATCCCACACCGACCGCACATCAAGCGAGCGCTTTACTTCAGGGCTATGTCCCGCCCCTCATGGTGCATCAAAGACATATATTGCACAAATTACATGACACTGTATATTATGATAAACAGCTTAATTTATTAGTCAATAAATGTGTACGCATCCAAAGAAGCATAGTGCCTGGTTACCATGTAGGCATGACACATTTATGAAGTTTACAGTTCACATTATAATCCCATAACAAATATCATATCACTGTTTTAATTTCATTATACATACATACGCAATTTTATACCATTTGTGACTTTTATACATCGATAAATTCCTAAAAAATTAGAAACAATTCTTATATAATGTACAATGTACAGTGAAAGCTCTCAAAACAGGACCCTTTGTAAACTGGAATTCCCCCAAAAACTGGACATTTTACAATCCTTTTTCAAAATTCAGTATATAAGTTAACCTCTCTAAAGTTAACTGGATATCTCTTAAAACCAGACATTTTACTTGGTCCCAAGGATGACCAGTTTAGAGGGATTTCACCGTATAGGTTGTAGCATTTTTGTTAAAAAAGAAAAACATTTTGAGAACAAACTACCATTCTTGACTTTCTTCATGTGATGACCTGGTAACCAGGATTTATTTCAATGCCTGATTTTGCTGGATGGGCAGAATAATACGACAAATGATTTCAAATGTCAAGGGACAGCTTGAAAGGCTCTCGGTCGTTGAAGAGAAGACTTTCCAAAGAACAGACAGAATTATATTATCAGTGCCTGGGAGCTGGTGGTGTGTGACCTTATGCAAATGGTACCGTATTTATAGACTTCTGGTAATTTGGTAATATGTGTGCATTTATGACATTATTTATAGGGTATACACTATTTAATTTTTTTTTGGGTTTTGTTTGTTTTTTGTTTTGTTTTTAATTTGATTATGCTAAATGTTTAACTATTAACTACACTATATAATTTTTTTGTAAAATCTCAAAGAATTTCATCTAATGAAAACTAGTAATATACTTGTTTTTAATTATTACATTTACAGTTTGTTTTGTCAATAATTAATTACATTATGTTATTTATGTTACACTGTCCTCTTGATTTATTCATCTTAAGTTTTTATTTTGTACAATATAAAGCATGAATATTCATAATTTGCATGTTTTTTAAAGTAAGTAATTGGAAGGAAATGTTTTATTTAACGACACATTCAACACATTTTATTTACAGTTATATGGTGTCGGATATATGGTTAAGAACCACACACATATTGTGGGAGGAAATCCACTTCAGGGACTACTCTTCGATTAGCAGCAAGGGATCTTTTATATGCACATCCCATAGTTGTATATACCAGTACACATTACAAACCTTTGTATACATTTTTTTGTAAAATATTAGGAGCTTTTAACAATGAACCAAACATCCTATATTTTATCTTGCTTTCCTGGAATAGTAACAGTTTAAATTATAAATGCCAAACAGAATACCTAATTTTGTCAATGTTTGTGTGATAAGGCATGAGAAATGAGTAAACTATCTGTCTATGTGATTAATAAAATAGTATTTTAGTTATGTTAGTATGATATAAAAACTATTACATTATTTAATAATGGTATATGTTTATTTGTACAGTATTATGTTTGCATGTGTATTATATGTTCTGCACAAATGTTATATTTGATGACTTGGCCAGTTGTTCAGGTATTATCACAGTTAATTTACCATAATTTGTTTCAAACCCAACTTAAATCCGTGAATGTAAAGTAAAAAAAAATAATGAACAAGTATTTTGGGTATCTAAAACAATTAAAACATTATTACTCGATTTCACTAATGTTGTTTCTCTAACCCATGGTTAGTTAGACTAACAATGATGTGAACAACTGGCCCCTGTCTTAAGTTCTTGTGCATCAAAGTTAGCATGTTTGTTTTTTTGTTTTTTTTTGGTTGTTGTTTTTTGTTCTGAGAAAAGATTTAAGAAAATACAAACCTTTCAAAATACCATCATAGCTTTCATAAATAAATTTTTAACATTTGTCTATTTAACATTCTTAATAAATATCTTTGCTAAAAAATATTATATAATATTTTTAATAAACTGAACATACCTGCAGTGCTGTGCATACATTTATATTATTTTTTATCAGTTGCAAATTACAGCTAATAGATTATATTTTTTAACTACTTTCAGTAGAACCAGTCTATATTAAAATCATATAAATGTAAAAATATTTATTCATGTGCATGACTTTTCATATTGTTCTTTTTCTTTTAACATACAGAGCTGTGATTAAACAGATACCCCTGGAATGAATTTGCTGAATACTATAATAGAAAGACGAAGGCAAGAACAGCAGAAATATGAAAGGATTTTACCCTAAGTCCCATTGTCTTTGTTAATTAATATTAATTTTACAGCAGCAAATTCTTTGATTGCATGTATCTTGAAAACTACTAGACAAAAACTCATGTAATCATCTTCTCTAAATGTTTTACTGCAAAGTACATAAAACTATGAAATCCATGTGCAAAATAGGTGCATGTTACCTAAAAGTTATAAAAGATATTGCATATAGTGGGATCTGTCCAAAGTAAAGTCACTGGCATCCAGTTTGTAGCTTTAATTAAATATATATATTTTTATAGCCAACATAAAATTATATACTGGTACTTATTATATATGTGTATGTAAAAACTACAAAGTTTTAATCGACAGGAATCAAATCTACTAGACCGACTTACATGACATTTTACAGTTTTATTTTTATGTTTACATTATAATATGCTACCTGTAAGTGTCTAGTAAATATAGCCATTTCATCAAACACATGTATTTAAAATAGTTTTTATCATTCCACAGTCATGGGCGTCCGCAGGTAGGGGGCAAGGGGGGCCTGGAAAATAAAAAAAATTGAAAAAATTACATGGAAAATAAAAAATACACTATCTTCCACGCCAAATATCATGACATTCGATCAATCGTGTGTCTTCTATCTGAAGAATTGTTAACATTTTGTTCTGTTATTTACAGTAATCTTTGCAAAAAGATGTCTTCACACTTCACACGTCGAATTCAGGATAACATTGCTCCCCCCTGCATTTTTTTCTGCGGATGCCCATGTCCACAGTTTCACTATATTTTCTGAAGAATATAGGGCAAATCAGTGTTTGAAATAAGCACTTGTCCGCTTGTCCTGACAAGTAAAAATGTGCTTGGACAAACAAATGTTACCTGAATGGTTGTCCTATGGACACTTTGAGCAGTACAAAACATTGACCTTGCACTTGAAAGAAAGAAATGTTTTATTTAACGATGCACTCAACACATTTTATTTACGGTTATATGGCATCAGACATATGGTTGAGGACTACACATATATTGAGAAAGGAAACCCACTTTTCAATTAGCAGCAAGGGATCTTTTATAGGCACTATCCTAGACTGATATACCAGTTGTGATGCACTGGCTGGAACAAGAAATAGCCCAATAGTCTCACCCATGGGGATCGATCCCAGACCAACCATGCATTGAGGGATCACTTTACCACTGGGCTACGTCCTGCCCCAACTTGCACTGGAATGATACATACAATTTATTTGGACAAGTGGAAATATTGGTGTACAAGTGGATTTCTAGATGTATAGCTACTTGTCCGGTGAACTAGTGAACAGTGTTTTGCTTATTTCTATCACTGCAGATAATATAGGATATACAGAAAAAGGTAGCATGGACTGGCAATTGTAGGACATGAAAACTGAAGTTACTGTAGCGTACAGTTACACAGGCAAAATTGATTTTTGGATATGCATGCAGAAGTAGTTAACATAAGAAAATGTATCATCGTGTAGTACATACATATATTAGCATACATGGGCAAATGTACATATACATGACTGATACATGCAGGGAGTGGTACCAGAGCAGGCAAATCTGTACTACATATTAATAAAGAATGACAATTAATATTATATACTTGTTCCGATGTCCATTTTGAAATAAAAATTTTACAATATGTCATAACCAATATGAAATCATAGCTGAAGTAAATGCAGTACGAGCACAAGAGTTACTTTTACTGTCATTGCTATCAAATTGTGAGTGCCTGAAGTAATGATCACCTCCCCCCCCCCCCAATTTTTTTTTTAATAATAATAACATACCACTAAAAAATTAAAAAAAAATCTACACAAAACAAAGCCCATTGCAGTAAGAAGGTTTAATTGTGCTGTGCTCATGTGTTTTAAATATAGTGAAAATCTGAGCTTACTAGCCTGGCAGATAATTCGGTGATCAGACTACATGTACAGGTAATGTATGCAACCTCTAAGTGGTTTGCCTAACAAATATTGCTCCAAGTAATTTGAACTCGCAGAAATTCTTATACATGAAAATCCAGCTTGTATTCTGACTACCATGACAGCAGGGTTTTCGCCAGAGGGTAAAATGGGTATGGTACCATAGCTAAAAATAATTGCAGATTTTGTTTTATTAAATTGACCTTTTGACAAAATTAATGACTTATCATTGCAAAGCAAGCTCTTTCATCCAAGACAGAAAGTTGGGGGATGTAGGAGGGACCGCCTGCACTGGCAGATGCAAGGGAGCACCAGCAGTTCGATCAAGATCGGTAGCAGGCGGGGTGGTGGTGGTGGGGCTATGGAATTTTGAATGGAGCATTAATTATGCCAAAGAGAAAGGTGCACATTTCAGTATGAAGGAATTTTAGCGCAATTTTTGAACGGTCGGCCAAACGAAGAAA
>JAECMU010331244.1:0-10625 GCA_016106625.1 Dracogyra subfuscus
CCAGCCTTTGACTTGATAATTTTTGTATCAAAAAGTCGGCTAATACACAGCGATATACGGTAAAAATAAAAACCCAAAGAAAAGAAGTATTTCTCATAATTACAAACAATACAAAGAGTCAAGTTCAAACTACACATAGTTTTTGTCCTTATTGTGATCAACCTTACAAAATGAAGTAGGTTTTTTGTTTGTGTGCTGGATATGTACCATTATTATTATTTTTTAAACTAACATCATCCAAACAGAACCTAATAAGGAGATAACCATAAGAAGTTTTTACATTTGCAGGTGTTATTGTCTATTTGATCTTGCAAATGTTATTTTTGACCGAAGGCGTTAGCCACAGGTTAAAAAGTAAAGCATTAATGGCATCAAATAGACAATAACACCCAAAAATCTAAAATTTCTATATGTCCATTGTGAACAGATTTTTTTTCTTCTAAAGAACTAACTGTATATTTGGGCTTCTTTTTTTTTTAAACCCCACCTACATGTAGCTATAATTTAACTGTAGACCATTGAACCGTCAATATGGCCTGTTCCAACTGAATGAAAATAATACCCGGAAAGCTTATGACATCATTATCTTTCCGGGTGTTATTTTTTTTGCAGGGTTCGAAGATGAAGACTTTGTCACTCAAGGCAATTTTGTAAAGAACTGTCATGGGTGAAGCATCCCACCGATTTTGAGATGGTCTATCGCAATTTCTTTTTTAAAGTGACATTTGCAGCAAATAAACATGACTGAAACATGATAGATTTAGAATGTGCAAATGTTAAATACTGATAGACAGTGTAAACCAGGTATATACATCTTGTCTATGTTGAGGAATTTTACAGACGACATATTTCAAATGTTAAATACTGGCTGATAACATACACTATGTTGTCATTGTGGAGGAGCTTTACCGCCAGCACCTTTGTGTCATCAGTGATGATCTCTGCCTACAGCAATTTATATCTCAATGACGACAATTGCCGTTGGTGCCACTGTTAAATTCGAACCCTGCATTTGATCCCAGAAAAATAAGGTAATTAACCGATCAAATACAGAACACATCAGTTTTCAATAAGTCATATAAGCTGGCCCAAAATAGATTCCTGTTGAAGCTAGCCAAATGTTTTAGTCTCAAATTGTTTCCAATATGTGTACATGTATTGGGTATACTTATATTCAATGTATTAAAACTCTGAATAAACTGGAAGCAGTCTATTTGAGATACCAGATTTATTTTTTGGCATGAAAATGTTAAAACAAATTTCATCAATTAACCAACAAAAGTCTGACTGGCAAATTCAAACTTCATAAAATAAATTCCACACACAAATGTAAGTACATAAAATACAAACAGCACTGCGAGTTTCACTTTTTATGTTTGTCTAAAGAAATGCAACTTTTAAATACTGATGTCATGATTGACACAAACAGGATAGGAACACAAAAGCTAATTTTTCTTTGTTGTTAACATAGTGTTGTTACTACACCAGGGCTTCTAGAATTTTTATAAAATCCACTAGCCATGGGATCAGTGATTTAAAAAAATATACTAGCCACAATTAAAAATTCACTAGCCTTACTTTACTAAATAATAGTAATAATCAGATATGTCACTTAAAGAGGTGGGCACAGGATATTCATATTTACAAAACAGACTTAATTGCAACATTTTACTCTTCTTTTTTTTTCACTAGCCGTCGGGCATGGCAGTAGTAGTTATTTACTAGCCCAATACTGAATATCACTAGCCATGGCAGTGAGGCTACCATAATCTAGAAGCCCTGTACACTAGTCAAAACAAGTTAAGGGCCACTATCAAACGTTAGGTGACAGGTGATAACAAGCAGGTTACAGACATGATTGAAGCATTTTTGATTGCATGTACATATCTTTTTACTCACAGTTTATTTAGTTGCCTTGTAAACAGCGTATGGCAAATGCATTAAAAAAATCCTAAATTGTTTGACTTTTTCAAATTTAGTTTTCTAAGCAGGGCACCTGCCGAAAACTGCATGGTGCATGTGACACTCCTATTTTTATGTTAACACTTTTCATATTTGATACGGGTTGGGAGCGTTTTAAATTTCTTTGTAATCTGGCTTCAGATAACCATGCCAACCAAACATAAACTGAGCATTCTGGACTGTAGTCGAACCCTGCCATGGCTGAATGAATGAAGGAAATGTTTTCTTTAACAATGCACTCAACACATTTTATTTATAGTTATACAGTGTTCTCGCTGGGTAAAAACTAAAGGAAGGCGGCCACTCGTCACAACACTCTTAAAAAACAAACAAAAAAGGTAGGGGGGATGTAGTTTGGTTACCATATTGTTGTGTGTTGGTAGACTGTAAAAATACATACTCCTTATTTTGCCTACAAAAAAGTGCAAAAAGGATTATAAATATGAAACACAAGCATGCAGACTCGTCAATATTATCAGTCTGACATTCACAGGCAGTTCTGGTTTTGCTGGACCGATCAAAGTTTTAATATTATTATTTTTAATAAAGATTTCAAGTTATATACGAAAAACAATAACGATATTTGTAAAGTGATACATTTTTGTTATTTCCATCTTCATCGAATGAATCGATCGCTGTGAAAAATCGCCAGCTGATAAAAAGTTTTGTTTTTGTAAAGGTGGTGTATATATTATTTGGCACTCAAGATAAATGATTTTAATGATAAACACTACCACTTACGTTGTTTTTATAAGCGTTCATATCCCCCAAAATTAAAAGTTTACAATATTTTATAAAGAACTCCCGAATAAACAGAACGACAGAAAGTAAAAATCATCAGTTACAACCTATTATATATGCGACTGAGGACAAAATATTTGACGATAGTTAGTGGAAACAAAAGACAGAATGACTGTTCTGATTACATGACAAATTTGGAGCCAAATAAGTGAGGGTTTTGTTTTTCATTTGGAGGTTGCCGAATCCGTAAAAAATAAAATGTTTTGTTCACATAAAATATAACTTTTATTGTGTCTATCAAACATACAAATGGATACAGATATAGGACAAAATAGAGGCTGTTAAAAATACTGTTAAATTACTGTCGTAATTTTTTTTCCGTCAATTGTTTCTTCGTACACAACGCGGCTTGTTTCCTTTGATATCCAGTGTGCAGACTGATCGTTTTGGGGGTGGGGTTTTTTTGTGTGGAAAAAAAGTGTGCATTTGGAAATAGCGGAGATAGGTGCTAGAAAATAAAGAGGGGCACTCAAAAATAAAGGAGGGCGGCAAAATGGAAATGCAGGGCGGGGCGCTCCGCTTAAATGGAGCAGCGAGAACACTGGTTATATGGCTTCAGAGATATGGTTAAGGACCATACAGATATTGAGAGAGGAAACCACTTCATGGGCTCCTCTTTTTGATTAGCAGCAAGGGATCTTTTATATGCACCATCCTATAGAGAGGATAGTACATACCACGGCTTTTGTTACACCAGTTGTGGAGCACTGGCTGGAATGAGAAATAACCCAATAGTCCACCGACAGGGATCGATCCTAGACCGACCACGTATCAAATGAATGGTTTACCACTGGGCTACGTCCCTTGTAGCAAGATGCCTGCAAGTGAGCCATTCTGTCATCCATCAACTGCGTGAGTGATTTCATACAACTGGCATTGTGAATGGGCCACCCTTCTCAGATGCAGTGTCCATGTGACTACTATATGTTTTATAAAGCAACAAGCATAACAGATAATACTCACATTGTCTCTTGTCTCAGTCTGCTTGCCTGGTCCATGTGACATCCCATCATCGGACCTCGTGTCGGAATGTATACCACTGTCATTAGAGTCCGGGGAATTTATCACTGTACTTTCAGGATATACACTGAAAAGTATAATTATATTATAAAATATTCTATGATTTATATTGGGTGAAGTGTTACAAAATAAATCTACTGGAAACACTACTACTACATTTAAACCTTTACACAGTAAACAACAGTGACATCAAAATATGGTTGTTTAAAGACAGTTAACTGCTTAATACAGATTAGTTTGTTCTATGCAGAGGTGCAGAAAGTCCTTGTCTGCTTGCCAAATGCAAGTACAAATTCTGATGGACGAGTTGAAAAAAAAGAAGCCACTACTAGTCCGACATGCAATGATCTGTTTTGTTCTGACTGACTTTATCCACCCCCCACTCATCAAACCCGCAACTCTGCCTTAGCCATGTCAGAATGCCAAAACATCCTTCAAACAAACTGTTCAGAATTATAACAAAACACACAATGTACCACACTGACTTTGGAGTTCCAGAAACAAGAGATGGTCAAAATCAAGTGAAGACAGAGTATTTTATAATATTGTTAAACAATAATATATTTTTCTATAGGCTGGTGGAAATACTGGCTGGCTAGTACATTTTTTGTTGGTTCTGGTCTGGAGGGTTAGTGAAATAATTTCCGTTGAACTGCACCCCTGCTATATATAAATGGCTGCTTAATAGAAGTGTCATCTCTTTCACTAACAATAACAACTAACCCACTAATTTCTATTCTGTCCTGGACAGACAGCTCAGGTAGCTATAAGTGTCATTTAACTAGGTTTAACTATATTCTACTTGAATGCATTTGTTTAATACACAACTTGATGCTTCATTTATATTCATACAACCACGTGGGACTCAAGAAAACTTTAATATATAAAACAAATTTTGCATCTTCAAAATATGTAAACAAAATTCTATTCGCCTTGATTTGACATTAGGACTGAAATAAAATAATTTTAAACCCACTGACCATGACCTTACATGGCTTTAGAGTGCATCAAAATCAAGGTGATAAATGTTATCCCCAAAATAATCATGCCCAAAATAATTGCACCCATTAAGTACAAACATGCTGACCTCAAAAAATTTAATCCCAAAACCACTGAAGTGTTCAGTTTAATTAAATTAAAATAGCTTAAAATTCATTTCTGAATACTAACAACTCAACAGCAGCTGTTAAAGGCAGTACTGAACTAAAACAACCTTCTTGCCTTTAGAAAAGACAAAAAGTCTCTGTTGTGCCCGAATTAGTGATATAAAGCCCTGCTTTACATGTTAAAAACTCACCTTTCTGTTTCGTTGGTCATGTCTTCAGCTGGTGTTCTTTCCTCCATGGCCAGCTCAAAGCCATCATCAGGACTGTCTGGATTATCAACGGTTGTGGTACATTCTCGCTCACGGGCCTTGGCCTCCAGCTGGGAGTAGTAGTTGAGGAACCCCGACGACTTGATGGGCTTGTTGGCCACGTACGTGTCCTTGACCTTGTCCTTGTCCTTGTCCCCATCCTCCAGCAACTTGCAGTCCTCATCCTTGCACTTCCGCCGACTGTATGTCTCATCCTTGCTGTTTTCCCCACTCGACGGGGTGTTCAATTTGTTCAGGATAATACTGCGGTCCGGTGACTGTGGTGATGTCACGCTGGTCTTAGTGCCCAGGTCTTTATGGTCAAGATTTGCATAATTCTCTTGCTGTTCCTTGGAACTGACTTTGTTGGTCTGCTGGTTGTTGTTGTCTTCGTTTTCAACAAAGGAGAGAGCAGCGTCGGGGAAGTTGTAGTTCGGGTTGGAAAAGCTCAGATATGTAGGATCTGTATCTGAAAATTACAAGACAGAAATATGCTTAATTGAAAATGCTTTAATTAAAGAAATTATTAAAAAAAAGGAAAAGCCTTGTTTAATCAAACCATATTAGATTTAACAGAGTTATTGATACAAGTCCTTCTTTAAAAACATTTGGAACCTTTTAGACCTCAAGACACTGACAGTTAAATACACTTTCACCATGTATGACAAAAAGAAGAGTGGTTACATACATGCACATATGTCATATAGATACATGTCAAGGTGGTTTGATACAATTATAACATACTACAATTAAGTAGGTATATAGAAATGCACTTATTCCTGTTCTAAGAATAAGCATTTGTAACACTAGTTTATATATATAAATGATAACAGCACTTGAACCTTACCCACACAATAATGTTCAATGTGAGTGATTATATAATTAATATTAATCACCAACAAACGATAAGTTTATGGTATTTAATATGCTATGTTTCAAGTGTTATCCATGTATCATGAACAACATGGGAATACAGATCTGGGCCCCATTCCACGAAATGATCTTAGCCCTAAGATGACCTTAGCGCATAGCTACCCTGTGCACTTAAGTTGATCTTAGGGCTAATATCGCTTCGTGGAATGGGGCCCAGTGCATTAACTCAACTTTGCAGTTAGTCACTAATTAGTCACATACCCTGAGGTAACCTTTTCTATCTGGCATGTCTGACTTTCAAGCATATCTCATATTACTGGAGGTGGGGTTGCTTAGGGTGTGGTTAAGTGGATGCCAATGAAGCAACTTTTGGTATTTAAAGCTACTCAAATAATAAATGAAATAATTCAAAAATAATCTACTAGTTCAGGGCTTCTAGAATTTTTATTAAATCCACCAGTCATGGGATCAGTGATAACTTTTTTTTTTACTAGTCACGATTAAAAATTCACTAGCCCTACTTTACTTTAAGTCAATAAAATTTTGCTAATAATCAGATATGTCTCCTAAAGAGGGAGACAGAGCTTAAAAACACAAACTTTGGGAGGTTGGTGTATGGGCAGGATATTCATATTTACAAAATTAACTTCACTGCAACATTTGATTTTTGTTTTTAACTAACCTGACACTGAATATCACTAGCCATGGGAGTGGAGCTACCATAATCTAGAAGCCCTGACTAGTTTATTATTATTGAAAAAAAACTGAAAGAAAAAAGAATATGTTTGAAACCATCCTGGTGATGTTCGTGACTAAACGATGCGATGAGAAATCAATGTCTGACAACCTAGTTAAGCTACTGAAGCAGACACAGACAGGCACACACTTATTATATTACACTCCCGACTTGGTCTCTGTGACAACTATATAACCACCACGTGACTTGGGTGCTGACTGCATGCACATTAATAAAACTAAGTTTTCGATGCTGCACTCCCCTCCAGCATCACACGCCATTATATCCCAGTCCCTTAGGAACTTCTGTCTCATTTCTCTCTGCTTAAGAATCTTTGCTTAAAAGATAAAGTAGCAGCAAATTTCACCCTGTGCTACTTAGTCATCAATCAGAGCCATGAGGGGCGAAACCTGCGATATTGTATCTCTTATAGGCATCTATTAGATGTAGCCAATATCTGTGAAATCTGATAATGGAGAGGTCAGACAGCACACTGAGAAGACTAGCAGACTAGCATATCGTGTATATATATGGCCAGTGAACTCCCCAAACACCAAAATCCATAAAACTTGACAGCCAGTTTTCACAATCTGACATTAAACCCTTTTTTTTTTAAAGTTTCTCTTTTCGGTAAACAGGCTTTTTAATGGCTAAATCTGACTCATCTTTCTGTTCCCAAAGAAAAAGTTGATTGTAAATAGTGAATACAACTCCACGTAGGCTAGCCAATCACAATAAGGTCACTCCACACTACGTCTTATGCTAAACATCTCATTGTCATTCAATAAAGTACACTTTGTTTTTTTAACTTTATGTTATCTATCATTTGAAAGTCAGTTTTTTCAAATAACAGCAAGGAAGTTACATTTTTTCTTTAAAACTAGTTAAACTTTTTGATACAAGGATTTCAAATGGCAAGTCTTCTAATTCAGTATTTAGATCAATTGGATTTCCTAAAGCAGAAACTGAAAAAAAGAAAAAAAAGATGAAAAAAAAAGTTACCAGTTCTATTTGTCTATCATAAAAACCTAATATAAATGCATGGAACAGAAAGTGTTTTATTATGTCAAATTTAATTAGTACCACAAACAACAGACCATATGGTTACATTACAAAACACATTATGGAAAAAAAAGGACATTAAACAAATCTCTAGTGTCTAGATTTCAGTACACATTTTATCAACAAATAAATGAATGAATGAACTGACAGAATAAATTTGTAATAACAGTTATACTGTAAAATTCATTTACCCACATGCTGTAATTATGACCGTCCAGACATACAGATTATTACAGTGAAACCAGTATATGTGCAGGGATGGAGTTTTTTCTCTTTCACAAGCTGTACCAGGAAGATGGTATGAGCAGCCTTTTCCAGCTTCCTCTGTCACCAGAGAGCTTGGTGTGTAGAGGAGTTCCGATGGTAAAATCTGAACTCTCTATAAAGATAGCAACCATGGTGCAAGGCTGGCACCTGTGCCCAGTACAGGTGTGTGCTACAACAGCTTGCTCTGAATGTGCACATTAAACCCTCTGACCTGATCTGACCTGACCTCCATGACTTCACTGGGTGGGCTCAATATTGTATTCTGGAACTAGCAATGTATCAATTGAGTTGAAGCATGTATTTTTATTTTGGATTTTCAATCATAAACATTCTACTTCAACAAAGTGCAATGTGTAAACTTTATTTTGGCACCCAAATGCATATATATATGTATGGTGTTCTTTATGTTACCCCCCCTCCCCAAAGCCAGCATAGGTTTATTTGTTGACACTTTCATGCCTGTTAAAGTTTTCTAAAATAAAAGTTTGTTATATGAAGCTGTTGAATGTAATTCATATTTTAATGATTGAATGATTGAATAAATGAATGTTTAACGACACCCCAGCACGACAAATACATTGGCTATTGGTATTTTAATGATGGTAGGTTCAGTTATGTATATATGTATGTATGTGTGATGAATCAGCAATTCTTGTGCTGTGTTCTTGCTAGCAATAAACAGAAGAGCCTTGCACCCTGCCCCACGCTCCTGCCATTTTTCTCCATCCTCTGATAAAGTCAGTACATACAGGGTATACATATAGTTTCTGTCATGGTCTAAATTCTTACTACAAGAAAAAAAGAAATGTTTTATTTAATGACCCACTCAACACATTTTATTTACGGTTATATGGCATCAGACATATAGTTAAGGACAACACAGATTTTGAGAGGAAACCCGTTGTCGGCACTTCATGAGCTACTCTTTATGTCGATTAACAGCAAGAGATCTTTTATTTGCGCTTCCCACAGGCAGGATAGCACAAACCATGGCCTTTGTTGAACCAGTTATGGATCACTGGTCGGTGCAAGTGGTTCTTCTCACTACAATACTTAACACTACATCATTAGATCATGCTAGGTGTGAAAGTTCACCAAAGGTACTGCGACTTGAATGTGTCCTTTTGTAAGTCATAACCATTATAACCAGCTTCATTGAGCGATCAACACATAAACACACATCAACAAACACACAGTAAAAAAAGGTGATGAAATCAATTAAAAACTCATCCAAAAATCAAATAAAGAAAATCTCATCCCTTTACAAAAATATTATTTTGGATCTAAATGTGTACAAAATGATCATACTCATGACACAAATTGCCGACTAAAGCAAGTTTTCAAATAACCCTATGCTAGACACCAAATTGCTGTAGGTGTTCTCTTAATCATATAGAAATGGATGATAAATGCAGGTACTTTCAATGCATAGATAATTCCATGTACAAGTTTTACTGTATTTTAGCTTCTAATTTTACCCCCAATTCCAATCTGGGAACATTTTTGTTTTTAAAATTTCGATTAGCGACAGTTGGTGATCAGTTGCAAACTTAAGTACCGACTACTATTTAATGTTTTAGAACTGTGTAGCAATCTCTGAAATTTGTTTAGCTACATGTAATCCAGACGCGATACTGAACTAAACGTTCCCTGAATCTGTGAGAAATCCGACACTGTATAATTCTGTCGATGTTTGCCTACCTTGTTAGAGGATTTTTATAATGTGCATTAATATTTACAGAATTAGTTGAGAAATATAAAATTCTGCAGGGACATGAAACTTGACTTAGAATGCAATGACAAACTACAAAGTAAATGTTCATTGTTGGCTTGCCTTTGCCAACGCACTACAGGTCTCAAGAGGCCTTTCTATCAAAGTTTACAAGGAATGACAATTAATACAGTATTAGTTGTTTAGAAACTAGTGTTTTCAATCAGACTAACTATGTGTACATATAATGGGTGCGGGTCTGCTCAGTATATATCCATCAAGATGGTAATCAATGTTAGAATAATTAAATACCATCAGCTAGGCCACTCCAATTTTATTTGTTTGTTTAATGGCATTTTCAAAACAGCTGGATGCATGGATGACGAAATAAAACAAAAATACAGACTTTTAACATTATTTGGATTCTGTAATAACCAGGGTTGGTCGAATAAAAAAGTAAAAGAAAAAAGTAAAAGAAAAATGCCAGTGTCATAACTTGTATTCAGTAATTTAAATAAAACCCAACATGATTTAAGCAGGGGTTAACATTAAGTATTTTTAGCTAGTGGAACCAGAAAAGCAGTAAATGTATAACAGTACTGGCAATATGTCATTAAACCCCCCCCCACCCTGGCTACTGTTAAAAAGCAAAATGACACATGTTTGAAAACCACGAGCCCTGAACTTTCAGCTCATTGTTGTAGTAGTGTTGGTATAAAGTGTTCCTACTGGCAGTAGCTAGTGGGAATTTCCCTATTAGCTCAGTTGGTTGAGCGCTGAACTATCCTACTGAGAGTCCATGGTTCAAATCCCCTCAGTGGAGGAAGATTTTTCTGTTA
>JAECMU010331245.1:0-12709 GCA_016106625.1 Dracogyra subfuscus
TGGTCGTTTTCACTCTAACGTACCCAAACCATAGCCTGAATAGGTGTAATAATATGATGGGTTATTTTTTAATTTTTTAATTTTTTTAAGAAGAGAAAAAACACACTATAACCCCATTTCGTTCTGTTGAAATATATTTAGTTAAATAGTTTATTATACTATCAAGTCATTTATGTTGTTTTACAAGTCAGGTTAATGAAAGCGAAGCGCCTTGCAAATTAGAGAGTTTGTTTACATTGTGCGAACATGAAAAATGCGATATTTTCTTTAAAAAAAATAAAAATAATTTTGTCCTACATTTATATGTATTACATATTTAAATATATCATACCGAGGTGTATCTTTATGCTAAATATGAACAGTATACACCTCGGCATTAGATACCGGGTTTTGATTTTGTCTCCGCGTTACTTTCGGTCTCGGGGCTATAAATTGGTCGACCGGTCTGATCTGGCACCATCGGTTTCCCCACCCTCCGACTCGCTTTCCGTTTTTTCTTTAGTATCACCGTGGTAAGTAAATGTGTATCTTTCTTCATTTACTAACGGCGCAAATTGATACGGCAAAACGTTTTGTGAACGAACACTCATTGTTTTGGTAAGCCGTGCGAGTCTTAGATTCTTTATGAGTGGTACGAACTAATGCTTTGAAGTGTAAGGCGTCAGTCAGATCAAGCTACTCGGCTCTGATGTCACGGACCTGTGTTTGCCCTGCTCATTAAAGATCGGCAATTTCCGCTAAGAGCTCGTATCTGTTTCTTTACGGAGATATTTTAAGTAATTACTTTTTTTTGTTTTAATTTTTTTTTTAGTTGATTCAATTTATAATTAATTGTACATGGTTGGTGCCAAATATAGGTCACGTGTCATGTTTCCTTTAACTAGAAATATGTTAATTTTAGTTAGATCACCATGTAAACAAACTAATTTTCATTTCCTGTGTATCATGATATAGGTTGTACTATTAGGAGATAACCATATGGAGTTTTTAGATTTGTGGGTGTTATTGTCTATTTGATCCCGCAAATGTCATTTTTGATCGAAGGCGTTAGCCTGAGGTCAAACATTAAACATTTGCAGGAATCAAATAGACATATCCATTGTAAACTGAATCGTTTTTCTACAGAAGTAACTGTATATTTGGCATTTCTTAAAAATATTCCTGGCTACAATCTAACTGTAGACCCTTGAATTGTCAACTTCGCCTGCTCCAATTGCTAATGATGTCACTTTCTAATCACATCATTAGCTTTCTGGGTGTTATTGTCTATTTGATCCCAGTAAAAATATGTAATTAACCAATCAAAATACAGAACACCCCCCAGTCAGTTTACAATGTGTTTAAAACCACTATATGCAATATATCAACCAAACTATGACTCATAAATATCAGTACTACAACCCCAACCTCAAAGTATTAACTAAAGAAACTAGTACCTTTCATGGCTAATTTTCGGCCATATAACCAGATGTTTTTAAAACTGCTAGAACAGCAAACGTTCAATAATCTAGAAGCAGTTTTGTTGGTGTTTTGTATAAGAATGGCTTTTGTATTTCTGGTTTTTCCTGGGCAGTCGCATCATTTAAGAAGGGTTTCTTTGCATATTTTGTATGTTTATCACTGTACTGAAAAAATAAAGAAATAAAAAGAGTGATTCCAGTTTGTTTGTATAAAAAAGTGATAGTGCTTGCTTAGAAATAAAAGAGTGATGTTGTTGTTTGTATTGAAACTGGTAGTGCTTATTTAGCAATAATAAAGTAATTTTTGTTGTTTGTATAGAAACTGGTAGTGCTTATTTAGCAATAATAAAGTAATTTTTGTTGTTTGTATAGAAACTAGTAGTGTTTAGTTAGAAATAACAAATTGTTTCTGGTCGTTTGTATAGAAATTGGTAGTGCTTATTTAGAATTAAAATGTGTTTTTTGTTCTTATTATAAAAACTTGTTGCAATGTTTTCGCTGCTCCATTTAAGCACGGAGCCCCGCCCTGCCATTCCATTTTGCCGCCCTCCTTTCACATTCCCCACCCTCCTTTATTTTTGAGTGCCCCGCTTTATTTTCTAGCATCTATCTCCGCTATTTCCAAATGCACACTTTTTTCCCACAAAAAAACAAAAAAAAACAAACAAACCAGTCTGCACACTGGACATCAAAGGAAACAAGCCGCATTGTGTTAGAAAAAATTATTGACGACACATTTACAGCAGTTACCATAGCGTAATTTAACAGTATTTTTAACATCCTCTATTTTGTCCCATATCTGTGTCCATTTGTATATTTGATAGACACAATCAAAGTTATATTTTATGTGAGCAATGAAAACTTTTTTTTTATGGATTCTGCAATCCCTGATTGAAAAAAACCAACTTCATTTGCAGATATAATAGGGTATAATTGATGATTTTTACTTTCTATCATTCTGTTTAATCGAGAGTTCTTTATAAAATATTGTAAACATTTCATTTTGGAGGATATGAACGCTTATAAAAACAATGGAAATGGTAGTGTTTATCATTAAAATCATTTATCTACACTGCCTTTATAAAATACACTGCCTTTACAAAAACAAAACTTTATCAGCTGGCGATAATATTTTATCACAGCGATCGATTCATTCGATGACGATGGAAATAACAAAAATGTATCGACATTATGAGATCACTTTGCAAATATCGTTATTGTTTTTCATATATCTTGAAATCTTTATTAAAAATAATAATATTAAAACTTTGATCAGTCCAGCAAAACCAGAACTGCCCGTGAATGTCAGACAGATATCATCTTCATTTCAATTAAAAGACGAGTCTGCATGTGTTTCGTATTTATAAACCTTTTTGCACTTTTTTGTAGGCAAAATAAGGAGTATGTCTTTTCACAAAGTCTACCAACACACAACAATATGGTAACCAAACTACTGCCCCCCCCCTTTTTTAATTATTTTTTATGTTTTGCTTTCCCTTTATTGGTGTGTGTTGGGGTTGGGGGTTTTTGGGTTATTTTTTTGGAGGGTGTGGTGCCGAGCGGCTGCCCTCCTTTAATTTTCACCCAGCGAGAACACTGTTGTTGTGTTTAGAAGTAAAAGTTATTTTTGTTGTTTGTATGGAAACTGGTAGTGCTTATTTAGAAATAAAAAAGTGTTTTTTGTTATTTGTATGGAAACTGGTAGCTGTGCTTACTTAAAAATAAGTAGAGACATTAGGTAGCTAGGACTTAGTAATGATGTCCATGTTGTTTCCTCCCAGTCGAGGAAGCTGCGTAAGGAGATTGACCAGTACATTGAGTCGAGTGAGATGGAAGACGAGACGGAAAAAAAGACAAAGAAGAAACAAAATGGCGGACAGTACTGGCCCATCGTGAAAAGTGTGCACATCCGCGTCCCCAACTGTGACATCTGTAAGAGTGGAGTTGTCTTGGTCGACTTGCCGGGTGTCGGTGATTCGAACCTCGCCAGGGACAAGATTGCCAAAGAGGTAGGTTTTGCAGGCTTTCTTAACCTTAAGATTACTGGATTAAGTTTTGACAAAAACCACGTTGAGTGGATACAAATTTATAATTTTTACTGACATATATTTACTTACATGTTTTATAAATATATAAAGTTCAAATAAGTATTATTTTTGTGGGTTTTTTGTAATTTTTATGATATTTTAAATCAGTTAATGGTGATTAAAATTAGGCAAATAAATTCAAATGTCACATTTACTTACAGGCATTTGTGGCCATCTGCCCCATATTTATGTCCATTATTCCTGATAACAGTTGATTTTCTCACCAGAATTAAAAAACCCAAAACAAACTATGATTCATATTGCAATATTTGGTGATTTTTGTTGTTGGTAAAATGATAACATTTATTATCAAATTAGCTGACACAATCCGCTATTGATCCCTGAAAATGACCACAATATGCTGCCATTGTTGTCAAGCGAAAATACTTAGGAAAACCATTTTCCATTGAAAAACAACAAACAAAAGCTAGCATATACTGTAAAATGAACTGTTTCCTGTTAAGAATTTTTTTTTTCCGGTGAATGTCACGTGCAAAACAGGGGGAAATATGAATTAGGAAATGCACTGTATACAGTGTACAGTATGTCGACTGGCGTGAGGTTGGGCAAGGTATCTTGCCTGCAGTAGTCAGAAGGTTAAAGGGTCATTCCAGCCAGTGCACCACGACTGGTGTGTCAAAGGCCAATTGCCCAATTGCCCATGATGACCTTTATTGGCTAAGAGCAACTAAGAATTTTAGAAAGGCAGTTCATTGGGTGACCATCGATTTTAGTGTCTGGCAAGTATGGCACTAGTTAAAAAAGAAACACACTGATACTGAATCGAATGTGACAAAATACATCGCGTCTGTGTTGGCATGAAGTACAGATCTGGCAGCAGAAGACATAATGAATAAAGATAAAATTAATGTAAAAACATTAATATATTAAGTTTTAAACCCTTACCATCTCAAATAACATTTTATTGGGGGTAAAAGTGCAGTTTAAATTAAAACAAAAATTCTTTATAAATTACCATCAAACTGCAGAGTTAACTCATCTTTTTGTTGTGAAGTTTCAAGGCAATTGATGGAACATCCAAGGTAATTTGAATACACAACCGTAATACATTATCAGGATCGTATCTCTGCACAAGCATAGTCGAATGGGCATTTGTTAAAATAGGGGATGATTCCATGGATCTCTATCTAGAAGAACAGCCACTCCCGAGGAAATAATATGCTGGGAATTTCACCCCTGTATTTCACCACAACATTTATTCCATCCCACTTGCATCACCACAAAGAAGACTGCTACTCTGAGACTAGTTTACTAAAGCACATGCAGTTCTACTTTTAGTCTGTTTGTACTGCATTATATTTTACCCTGTATTAAAAATGAGATTTAATATGTTTAATTTAATGATACTTTGTAAAGAAATATGTTCTTTTATAATGGATTTCTCTTTCAATTTTTACTTTATTCATTATGAAGTTAAATGTCAATTCATTGGTTTTCTTTAATGCAAATGGTTATTATTCAGCAAAAAACACTAGTTTTAATTTTAGCTGTGCAGTTAAATTCCATTGTAATAATTGGAGGGCTAGTTGAATTTGAGAAAGGCCAGTAAGATGTTTCTTCAACTGGCCTTGCTGGCGACCTTGGGTTTCATGTTAATTTTCAACCCTGTGAGCTATCCTGTCTGTGCATATAAAAAATCTCTTGCTACTAATGGAAAAATGTAGTGATGTTTCCTTTTTTTAGACTATATGTCGAAAATACCAAATATTTGACATGGTATAGCCTTTGATAAATAAATCAATGTGCTCTAGTGGTGTCATTAAACAAAACAAACTGTAACTTTAAGTTTCTTGAAGGGAAACTTCACAAGTAAAGTTAAAGCAGATAAAAATGTTTTGTCAAATAATAGATGACAATAAGTATGTTTTTATAAATTATCGTATGGTATTGTCCGTCTGTCCATCAGCACTTAAATCTGTCACCATAAATGTTTCATTTCCAGAGCATATCTTCTTTCTTATAAATTCATGCAAGTACAACTTCGATGGTGGTGTATCATGTACCATAACTAGGTCACTGACCTTTTCAAGCATTACTGCACATAAAAGGAAATCCATGTCCTGGCCATATATCTTTAAGGGTTAAAATTTAGCATTTATTGTCTCAGGGTGCCCTATGAATTTTACAGAAATGGTCTGTCATCGATTTTAGACATGGTGATTATGGTATCGGTACCAATGAGAAAAGAAACACTGAAACTGAATCGAATATGACAAAACACCACGTCTGCATAGCAGACACGAACTACAAACCTAGCAACAGATGACATAGAACGTGCACTACATTTTGACAGCATCAGATTTACCAGACCCAGACTCAGCTGCTGTGGTTTGAGACCAGGGTGCTCTAAAACATAAAGCTCAAAACATATTTGAGACACTGCATGTTTTGTTTTAAATCTCTAAATCGCCGTCTTATTGGAATCTTCTTCCAGTATGTGAAGAACTGTTGCACTGTGTGGGTGGTGGCCAACATACAGCGAGCGGTCGACAACAGGACGGCTAAAGATCTGCTGGGAGAGAACTTCCGGCGACAGTTACTGATGGACGGCCAGTACGGAAAAGTGGCTTTCATCTGTACAAAAACTGACAACGTGGTGCCGTCGGAAACAATGAGGTAGGTGACGTTGGAAACAACAAGGTAGTAAACTGTTGCTTTAAAATTAGATAAACTGTTGCTGACAAATTGGTTAGGCCTATTCTTTCCAGTAAATGGTAAGTTTTGTTTTAAAATCCATATACAGTGAGTAGAATATGACACAGAATTCTGTATACTAACACTTTTGATAACATTCTTCTCAGAAAATGTTTAGAATTGGAGGATTCCCGTGGACTGCTTCCACATGGATTCTCATGAAAAAGGCCGAATTTTTAGCCCTGTATTGAAAACAATGAGGTAGGTACCGTTGTAAACAATGAAGTAGGTGTCGTCAGAAAAAATGAGGTAGGTGCTGTTGTAAACAATGAGGTAGGTGAGATATAAGTTAATGTTTGTTTCACTTAATTACACCTCTAGAGCACATTGATCATTAGCTATTGGATGTCAAACAGTTGGTAATTTTGACATACATATATAGTCTTAGAGAGGAAAGGATGCTACATTTTCCCATTAGTAGTGAGATATCTTTTATATTCACCATCCCACATATATGATAGCACATATACCAGTGAGGTAGGTGCTGCCATGTGTTCCATTTGCAGCAAGTTTGCTAGCTACTGCTGCTGTCTTGATATGTCTACAGCGGACAGGACGTAACACACATCGTCTTCAATAAATTTTCAATACATGTTCAGACTTCACACAAACACACATACATTTTGTTCACGATAGTCTAGACAAACCTCCATGGCTAAAATTCCTGGCTCGATTAATGTGTTGTCGGTCTAGGATCGATCCCCATCAGTGGGCCCACTGGGCTATTTTTCGTCTCGGCCAGTGCACCGCAACTGATATATCAAAGGCTGAGGTATGTGCAATCCTGTCTGTGGGATGATGCATATAAAAGATCCCTAGCTACTAATGAAAAATGTGGCAGGTTTCCTAAGACTACATGTATATGTGAAATAACCAAATGTTTGACATCTAATGGCTGATGATTAATAAATCGATGTGCTCATAACTGTGATACTGTACTAGTAATTAACATTATCTGGTCTTCTGAAAGCCCGCTTTTGTTTCCCCCATTCAATACAGGTCTATTAAGAACTTGAAAGATAAATGTCAAGGCCTGGAGGAAGAGATGAAAAGTCTGGAAGATGAGCTGAACAGAATGAGACACGCGAGTAGAGTCTGTGCGAGTCGTCGACAGACGCTGGAGACTGAACGAAGGGATTTGCAGTTCACTGTCACCGAGGCAACAGATCTTATGGATTCTCTGGACTCTGACTCCGAAAAGGTTTGTGAAATTAGTTAGGGGAGAGTTGTGGGTGTATGATGGGAGGTTGTCGGTATGTTCTGTTCTGTGGAAAAGTGAATAGAAAAGATCTCCCGCTGCTTTTTTAATAGGAGTAGCTTGTGTGTTAGTGGCAGCAGTTGTTCTCTGTTTCTACCCGATATGTAGGCAAATACATATAAAAAGTCCCTCGCTGGTTTTTAGGTAGGATTAGCTTGTGTGTTGGATGCAGATGGTGATGTTGTAATACAAAACACACTTTTTCTCTATTTCTCTGTCAGCCAAGTGTTGAAATAACAATATGTTACACACCAAATAGCCACAATTTTAGATATAAAATAAATAGTCATAATGTAAACTACGTAAAACTGATCAGCAGTTTGTGTAATATATAGAGGATATTTCATGTTTTTGTCAAAAATGATCAATCTCATCAAGTGAAGTTTGCAAACTTCACTAGATGAGCTATAAATCATATTTGACAACAACAAAAAAACGATGAAATTTTCTATTTATTATATAACTTTTGGCAATTTACCTTTATTTTTAAAATGCCGGCAGCAAAATAGTTTGGGCTTTCTTACAGTGAAAATAACACTTTCTACAGTGATGATAACACATTTTAGAGTGAAATTTTAACTCTAAAATGTGTTATCATCACTGAGTGACTGATAACACTTTTATTTTACTAATATTTTAAGATATTTCACTAAATGTTATATAATAAATTGTGCAGTATAACTTTGTTGTTAGAGGTTGTTTTAAGCTACTATGGGAAATATTGTCAGTCAGTAATTATATAATAAGCTCTAGGTTATCTCAGAATGTACTATAAAATATTTGTCTCGCCGTTAAGAAGCCTTAGATTGAAATACTGGACCTTTATTTACCATGTAGGAAATAAAGTAATCAAGATTTAGCCATTCTAGATTTAGATTTCTCTTGGTTCTTGTTACAGGATGCTCTAGAAGAACTACAAAATGTGTTGGCTGAAAAGTCTGAGGATATTAAAAGAACGGAAAGTGAGATAAATAAATTGAAAAAAGAAAATAAGAAGACCAAAAAACAGGTTCATTTATTTAATATTTTGTTTCAGAATTCATTCTTTTTTTGTTGTTAAAACCTAGGTGACTAAATTGCAAGAACAAGAGAATACAGAATTTAAACAAGTTAATTTTTCATTTCAGCTTTTGTGTGTTAAAGTATAATTTTATTTCACATATCATTTCACAGATAATTTAACGTCCAGTGTGCAGCTTCAAACCATAAACGTGTGTAAAAATTGGAGTCAATAGGAAAGCCTCCCTGCCCCCAGATCCAGATAAATTATAATTGTTATACACCCAGTTCCTACATTGGCTTGAAATGTGATACATAAATCAAGATCCACTGAGGGGATTTGAACTAGCCACCTCCAGTGCTCTAGTAATGAAGCTAATGTGGGCCAGCGGTATAATGTGCAGAGGTATCATTGAACAACCATTCCTTTCATTTCACAAACTAAATGAGAGAGACTGAACTTGAATATTCCTTTCAGTTCACAAACTAAATGATAGAGGGAGACAGAACTTAAAAAAAACATTCCTTTCAGTTCACAAACTAAATGAGAGAGGGAGATGGAGGGAGACTGAACTCAACAAACATTCCTTTCGTTTCACAAACCAGGGCTTCTAGAATTTTATAAAAATCTACTAGCCATGGGATCAGTGATTTTAAAAATGTACTAGCCATGATTAAAAATTCACTAGCCCTACTTTAAATAAATACAATTTTACTAATAGTAATGATCAGATATTTCACCTAAAGAGGGAAATCATTAGATGGAGTGGAAAGAGGGGGGAGGATATTCATATTTACAAAATATGTAAATACAGCATTTGACTATATTTTTTTGCACTAGCCGTCGGGCTAGTTATATTAGTTATTTACTAGCCCAACACTAAATATCACTAGCCATGGGAGTGGGGCTACCACAGTCTAGAAGCCCTGCACAAACTAAATGAGAGGGAGACTGAACTTAACAAACATTCCTTTCATTTCACAAACTAAATGAGAGAGATGGATGGAGACTGAACTTAACAAACATTCCTTTCATTTCACAAACTAAATGAGAGAGGGAGACGGAGGGAGACTGAACTCAACAAACATTCCTTTCATTTCACAAACTAAATGAGAGAGACTGAGGCAGACTGAACTTAACAAACATTCCTTTCATTTCACAAACTAAATGAGAGAGGGAGACGGAGGGAGACTGAACTCAACAAACATTCCTTTCATTTCACAAACTAAATGAGAGAGAGAGAGACTGAGGCAGACTGAACTTAACAAACATTCCTTTCATTTCACAAACTAAATGAGAGAGGGAGACGGAGGGAGACTGAACTCAACAAACATTCCTTTCATTTCACAAACTAAATGAGAGAGACAGATGGAGACTGAACCTAAACATTCCTTTCATTTCACAAACTATATGAGAGAGATGGAGGGAGACAGAACTCAATAACCATTCCTTTCAGTTCACAAACTGAATGAGAGAGAGAGACAAAAATGCAAATTAGGGTTACGGTTAGTTTGTAATTAGAATAGGTTTACTTGATTACAAATTCTGAGTTCTGTGAAATTATATAAATAGGAAATAACTGGTTACTGTCTTAAGATATCAGCTTTATCCCGTGAAGGTTAAAATGGAGAGCTGCGTCGCCATCCGACCTGAACAGGATAAAACCAATATCTTAAGACAGTAACCAGTTATTTCTTTTATCCTGCAATGCTACAAGAATAGCCAGAAAATCATTATTTATTCCATTTTTGTGTTTGCAAATCGAGTATTGTCAACCTAGCAAGGCTTTTGCAGTATGACATCACACAAGACACATGACGTCATTCTTTGTAAAACACTAGCTACACACATTAGAAGAGCATTTCTAAACTCTTAATTCATAAATAAATATACAAGTTTTATATTATTATCACAAAACTAAAAGACATTTATATTGACTGTACTTAAACAAATGATTTAAAGAGTGTTTTTATTAAAAATCTCCTCCAGTGACCGAAGATATAGAGATTTGTCTAGTTATCGTATGTTGCCAATGATTGTGGGATAAATGATATATATACATGTACCTGTAATTCATCTGACAACTCAATGTGTTAACCCCTTCTAAAAAATCCTAACTTTAAAAGCACAGCAAAATGGAATATTTATTTACTCCATATAATAATATATATTGGATTCAAATACAATAATGATATATAGTGCAAAAGTGATAAGTTTTAGGCCTTAAAAAATTACATGTTTGTGTGAATGTGCCAGGAAAACAATAGCTTTGGTAATAAATTCCCATTGGTATATCTTTTTTATTTATTTAAGTTTTTATTTTTTTAATTTTTTTTGTTGTTGTTGTTGTTAACAACATGTTACAGTTGGAAATTATATTTGAGTTTCTTTTTATGTTGAGATTGTTGGGGTTTTCTTGTGTTTCTTTCTGATCAGTTAATTTTTATACTTATAAACTATTATTTGTTTTCAGATTTTTGTTTTGGAAAGAGAACTGTCTGATAAAAGGAAGTCCATTGCTGCAAAGTGTGCCAATGCCAGGAATGAATTCTCGACAAACAAAATCAGAAGAGATTTTAGAGCTGGACTTCAGGTAATTGTGTTAGCCTCCAACAAATTGATTACCGGAACATGCACCTGTTTTTGTTGTGACTAGTTAGTGTCATTAACGTGTTAAAATATTCCCTAACATGCGTCTGTCTTTGTAGTGACTTGTTGGTGTCGTTAACGTGTTAATATATTCCCTAACATGCGTCTGTTTTTGTAGTGACTTGTTGGTATCATTAATGTGTTAAAATATTCCCTAACATGCGTCTGTTTTTGTAGTGATTTGTTGGTATCATTAATGTGTTAAAATATTCCCTAACATGCGTCTGTCTTTGTAGTGACTTGTTGGTGCCTTTAATCTTTTAAAATATGTCCACTGAACTTAAAGGGACAGGCCCTAGTTTTTAAACACTACAACATATTTTTCACTATTCGAGCCATTTTTACTAATTTAAATTAGAAATACTTACATTTTATTATTTAGAATATTGATTTTCATTTCACCTGTAATGGTTCTGGTCATCCAGGCTTCTGTTATACCCCAAAATGCATTTCCCATAAAACACACATTCGTCTGAGAAGTAATGGTTATCGAGACAAGCTCTGGTTATTTTTAGACTGTATTTCTCCATTTAAATCTCACAGACTTTAGCTTCTCTCTGTTATAGTCAAATGTGTTTGCAGGTTTGTAAATTAACTAATAAACTTAAGTGTTCATTTTCACGGGCTCAAATTGGGTTCTGCACCTTCAACCGGAGAGAACTTACGTTTAATTTAGAACACACAAAGTTTAGATTCAGAGCCTGGGTATCTCTGTTAGTCTCCTACCGGTCCAACCGGAGAGAACTTATGTTTAATTTAGAACACACACAGTTTAGATTCAGAGCCTGGGTATCTCTGTTAGTCTCCTATCGGTCCAACCGGAGAGAACTTATGTTTAATTTAGAACACACACAGTTTAGATTCAGAGCCTGGGTATCTCTGTTAGTCCCCTACCGGTCCAACCGGAGAGAACTTATGTTTAATTTAGAACACACACAGTTTAGATTCAGAACCTGGGTATCTCTGTTAGTTACCTACCGGTCCAACCGGAGAACTTACGTTTAATTTAGAACACACACAGTTTAGATTCAGAGCCTGGGTATCTCTGTTAGTCTCCTACCGGTCCAACCGGAGAGAACTTATGTTTAATTTAGAACACACACACAGTTTAGATTCAGAGCCTGGGTATCTCTGTTAGTCCCCTACCGATCCAACCGGAGAGAACTTATGTTTAATTTAGAACACACAAAGTTTAGATTCAGAGCCTGGGTATCTCTGTTAGTCTCCTACCGGTCCAACCGGAGAACTTACGTTTAATTTAGAACACACACAGTTTAGATTCAGAGCCTGGGTATCTCTGTTAGTCCCCTACCGGTCCAATCGGAGAACTTACATTTAATTTAGAGCACACACAGTTTAGATTCAGAGCCTGGGTATCTCTGTTAGTCTCCTACCGGTCCAACCGGAGAGAACTTACATTTAATTTAGAACACACACAGTTTAGATTGAGAGCCTGGGTATCTCTGTTAGTCTCCTACCGGTCCAACCGGAGAGAACTTATGTTTAATTTAGAACACACACAGTTTAGATTCAGAGCCTG
>JAECMU010331466.1:0-10448 GCA_016106625.1 Dracogyra subfuscus
ACATACATACACAGTGAAACCCTTCAAAACCGGACCCTCGGTAAACCGGAATTCCCTCAAAACCGGACGTTTTTCATGGTCCCGTGATTTGCATATCTTTTAACACTAAAATTTACCCAGGGTCTAAATAAACCGGAAACCCCTCTAAACTGCACCAGACCAAATAATCCGGTCCCATTTGTGTTCTTTTAGTGCTAATTTTACCTTAGAAAACCAGACGTTTACATTGACGTCAATCATTACTGCATTACTTCTACTTTGAATATCCACTAAGCCGTGATTGCGTACGCAGAGCTTATTACATGTGCACATGCTGGATTCTCGATCTCCGAGACCAATATTATTATTTTTTAAACGTATGTTTGCTGCTCCCACTTCTGTCATTCATGTCTGGCCAAAGCATGCGTCTGTTTTTATTATTAGGGATGGGGGGGAATGTGTTTTTTGGCAGTACATCTGCACGTGTTTATTTGTCTACATCAATAAACTGATGCGCATTTTGATTAAGACTGAACCGGTCCCAAATTTAATAAAACAAATGGTCACTTTCATGCACCACTGCACTAGGCTAGACATTCATTTAAATATGCGGAGTCGGTCACGAGATTGAACAGTTGTGAACAATAACACCAATCTTGGTGAGAAAAGCTATCAAGGCATTACACTCCAATTAAAACAAAGGACCCAGAGGTTGCAACTGGTTACAATCACTGACTCAGTGGAAGTGTCCTTGCAATCAGGCCGGTCGGATCGAGTGTCAAAAGAGTCCCGACAAACTTGCAAGAGGCTTTTTGTGAAGTGTACACTGCTTTAAAATAACATAAAATTTACTGAAATAATCTATACATGTATTTATTGTGGACTATTCAATGTAGTGTATTTAATAATGATAAAGGTCTTGAAAATTGTAAATGGTTTCAGCATTTTTAGTTGATTTTTGTTGAGCCGGTAGAGATCAAGTGATTGGTCAGCCAATCAGAGATGTTAACGTACTAGATGAAGCTGTCAAAAGCCTGGATGGTGTCATACCTGCTCCTGAGTGTTTTGTACAATAAATTGAATTGTTTCACATGTTTTTGGGGGAGTTTTCTTCATGTTTAGATGTTTTTCCGTTCATGTTTACTATATCAACAGAGAACACCAACCAACAAACGGTTTACTACAATACCGAAACCTCTGTAAACCGGATATCCCTTAAAACTGGACTTTTTTCTTGATCCCATGGCTGTCCGGTTTTGAGGGGTTTCACTGTATATATATTATCAAGACCCTTGTCTGCTAGTGGAAAAACACCCAGCTGGTTTCCTCTAAAGACTCGGATGTTTTTAAGAAGATTGTATTAATAAATTGAACAATTTTGTTGGAAATGACATGTTATGTTTTAATAAGAAAATTTGCCATCAGTGTGTTTTTAAGTAAAAGCATGTCAGTATTATTTTCAAAATTTATGAAAGTTAGCTTGTACTAAAGTCAACCCTGTGCTAAACAGACAACTAAGATTATCAAAATAATGGTTGTTCAACACAGGTGGCCACTTGGTACAGGTCAGTCTGTACCATGTAACAATTAGCTAAAAATCAAGGTGGCTTCGTAAGACAGGTGGCCTTTCAAGACCGCTAGCAGATGCTTAACAGATATTGTGTCTTTAGCAGGTAGGACTGTATATTGACTTTTCTCTGAAATCGATAGGAAAGTAAAAAACCCAACAACATATTGTTAGTCCTTAGACTGGGAGTGTATTTTCCAGACATTAAACATGAATAATGAGCCTGGAGAGAGTAGTTTTTAAAAAAGACCAACCAGCGACATTTCCATGACAGCTGCTGGTGACATGATCACCTGGGAGACGCACACTGAAATGATAATTTTATTACAAGTCATTTTTTTCAAATTCAACTAAAGCCACGTTATTCTACTTTGTTCAGTGTTAGTACTGGGGATTTGTTTTCTTTTTTCAATTAATCCCTGGCAGATTCACAACAGTTCCCTGTACACTGTGATAATCCTTGTCATGTGTCAACCCCTGACCCATAACAGGTAGAGTTACCTGTAAGATATTCAAGTGAATTGTTATTATACAACTTGAACTATCAGCATATATCATCAATTATTTTTGCATCAGTGGTGATAAAATTTTCAACGAAATGTTTGTTTGCTTTGTTTAACGACACCACTAAAGCACTGATTTATTAATCAATTATTGGATGTCAACCATTTGGTAATTTCTATATAGTCTTAGGGAAGAAACCCGCCACATTTTCACATTAGTAGCAATGGATCTTTGACATGCACTATCCAACAGACAGGATAGCACATACCACACCCTTTGATATACCAGTCATGGTGCACTGGCTAAAGAGAAATAGCCAAATGCATCCACTGATGGGGAATCATCCTAGATCGACCGTGCATCAAGCGACTAAGTCTCACCTTTGACAAAATGTTGTCACAATTATGTGCCAATTTTCCAAAACTAATTGATCCCTTATGCTGCTAGGCTCAGACTACTAACTGCCAGCAGAAAGTTTACCAACTTTCTGCTGTCTCGACTTCTACGAATGTCCAGATGCTAGTCTGAGTGCTCTTACAGCTCGTTTCTCACTGTATAACCAATTAGTTGTTAATCTGAGCACACCCATCTTCAGTCAGGAGTTAGGGAAATGACATTACAATACAACCGTCAAGTACGACAACTGTGCTGGCAGTTTGACTCTAGCATTAGCCCACATGTACCATCTCTGAACAGCTGGACATATTTAATAATGTCAAGGAAACTCTCCTCAGTTTGCTGCCATTGTAAAAGAATACAATATTTTTATGTAAGTAACCCAAACTGGATTTGGTCGCCCAACAGTTTGTATGTATAGAACTTTTTTTTAATGAAGTTTGACTTAAATATATAGTCACTAATATTTTATGCAGGAATAATGATTAATAAATATGCAATTTTAGTCATTAAAATGTTTATTAACTGGCTACATATTAACAATTGCAAGTAACTCAGGTCAGTCTGACTTGTAAAATGTAGGTATTTATTTAAGAATTGTCTTTTATTTCTTTTACATTCATTGGGGTATGAACAAAACAAAAATCATCCACAAACTGAGTGAATTGGCAAAGAAGTTCTCACATAAGTTTGCAGATGATTTGTTTTCATAGCCAGATGAATGTAAAAGAAATAACAGACAATCCTTATAATTATATTTGAATCATACTTGCTAATAAAAAACAATAAAACTGCATACTTTATTTTGAATTATTTTTGGCCATAAACAATGACGCTCAATAAGACACAACATGCCAAAATAAAATGACATCATCAGATATTATGTTCCCTGATGATGTAATTTTAAAAAATACATTCATTGAGAATTGGACAAACTCCCATTGCTACGTCTGGACCAATGGGATGACGTTATGTAGTAATAAATGTAACAGAAATTTTGTTATTGTCATATACACGCATGTAATATTTCGCTTCTGTTTAACAGGAAGGTGAAGAATCACCCTTTATATATATGGGGGATGGGGTAATGTAGCAGTCGGTTGAGTGCTTGTTTGAGATGCTCGTGTCATAGGATCAAACCACATTGGTGGATCCATTCAACTAACTGGGGTATTTCTCGTTCCAAGCAGTGCACCACAACTGGTAAAAGGCTATGTGCTCTCCTGTCTATGGGAAAGTTGTTAAGGCATGAAGACATACATGTAGATCGTGGTCATGACACAAAATATGAAGTTCAAAGTTCAAGATGAGTGGTTTGGCATGTAATTTGAATATAATCCATTTGGTTAACTCTGGACGAGGTGACAAACTTGACAACATTCAAATCTCTTTCACAGCCACATGCTTATTAAGCTAGGTGATGGACTTGCCAGAATATCTATATAAATATAAAATCTGTTTTGTTAAAGCAGACCAGGTTGATGGCAAGTTTGACATAATAATTACAATAATTACTATAGTGTAATGTGTTTTGTTCAACCGGAAAGTAAACAGGTCAAGCTGGTAATGGGTTCTGAAAGCAGAGCAGGCCTGATAAAGTAAAATCCCAACAAAGATTATCAAAGGGATGAAAATCATGTACAATCGGCAAAAATCAATACACCGTTTATTGTCAATATAGCGACCATTTTTCTCTGTGGCTTAGGGCTATATTACTCAATGAGAGTTTTTATGCAGAAAAAATTGTCGTAACAAGATTGACATTTTTTCTACCTAAACATATGCTTACCTATATGCCTGGAGGTAAAACTTTAATACAAGGCCAACTTGAATACATTGTGTCAGTATACAGGTATAATATCAAACACTCCTCTTCGTGCTTGTAGGTAATAAGAAACCATGGCAACACAGAATGTTCTAACATAAACACACACTATACAAAATAAAAACCTTGTTACACTGTCAGTAAATGACCACTCTCCAAGGTCTGATTTAATTAATGGATATTAGGTGTCAAGCATATGGTACCTGTAAGCCTTTTTTATGTGTCAGGAAAGGAAAGGAATGTTTGTTTAAAGCACCTCTGCATGTTGATTAATACAGGCCATTAGTGTCAAGTGTATGGTAACTGTAACACTTTTCAACGTAAAAAGGGAAGTAATGGTTTTAAACACATGGTGATTATAATTTTCTTTTTTGCAAAAGGTGAATTAGGTTTTAAACACATGGTGATAGCTTTGTTCTTTCCTGTAAACGGTAAATTAGTTTTAAAACATATGACAATTGTAATGTTCTTTAGAACTGTAAAAGGTAAATTAGGTTTTAAACACATGATAATTGTAATGTTCTTTAGAACTGTAGGTAAATTAGTTTTTAAACACATGACACTTGTAATGTTCTTTAGAACTGTAGAAGGTAAATTAGGTTTTAAACACATGACAGTTGTAAATTAATGTTCTTTAGAACTGTAAAAGATAAATTAGGTTTTAAACATATGACAATTGTAATATTCTTTAGAACTGTAGACGGTAAATTAGGTTTTAAACACATGATAATTGCAATGATCATCCAAGCCAGAGTTGGATAGTAAAGTACGGTAATTCTTACATAACGACCAAATCAGATGGAATGTGTTGTCACATAGTTGGCTATTGGTTAAGCACAGAGTGTCCCATCTGCTGCAGATTGTGATGGGACTGCTTTAATCAAGGATTATTTGATGTCAGTGGTAATTTTCAGAACTCACCTGCTATGGTTCAGCAAACTAAAGATGCTGTTTTCAGTTATCTCTCCTAGCTAGCCAGTTTGGGTTCTGGTTATATCCCACCTCTTTCTTTTAGCAACATTTAATAATATGAAATGCACCTTTACTATATATACATTGAAATAACTTGCTGACTATCAGCATACATGTAGGTTGATTACTGAAATAACATGCTGATTCCCTTTAAATGAATATCTAAAATAATGTGTTTGCATATTTGCTACCATTTACAGTGCTTGTATACTATTAAAAGATATGCTTATCATTCAAACAAAGACTTTTTTTTCTTCTCCAAAATCACTAAATAGACTTTTGTCATAATAAGTTAGATACAAGACTATACCATAAACATTTTCACCAAATGTTAAATGCAACTTGCAAATTACATTTATCCCTAAACCATGTGCGTAAATGTGATTTTTTTTTTTTTATGACCTGTACTATTAAAGTTAGTTGAAAACAAAAAATGAAAGATCATTTTGTATTCATGAATTGGCTGTACAAACTGAATCTGTTTTCCCAATTGTTCTCTTTATATTTAATAAACTAATCCCCTTAACAAAACAATATCTGTGTATATTAAATAAAATAATTCTCCTAATGAAGCAATATCCTGATTGTATTGCCTACACGACAACCAATCTAGATTTCAGCTGGATAAATTTAAGCTCTGCCATATTAGACCCACACAGCTTTAGCGGCCATTTCAAACACTGTGTTCTCAATGTAACCGCCTTGATGAAGATTTCCACCGTCCTTGTTCTGCACCAACAGTAAACAAGAACATTAGCGGTGGAGTTTGTGATAAAAATCAATCAATCTGGCACTTCCTTGGGCAACAAGGCATTGGCCTAATTGAATAGTTGGATGTTTGAAGACTGCTAAATGAAGAATTGCCACCTCCCGCTGTACAATAAAGTGGGATCACGCTTGGAATCGCTTAAATGACACTGCACCCATTCCCACGTGCGGTCATTCCACATCTACCAATACCAAATATCGGTTCATTTATGTGTGTGTCTTGAGACGGGACAAAGTTTTATACTTTGACATCGATTTTTCACTATTCATGCATATATATTTTATGTTTTCATATCAGATAATCAAAGCAATGCCAGTAAAAACCTTTGAACGTTGTACAAAATATGCATCTGTGAGGAATACCTGCTTCTTACAATTGTTCAAGAATGAGGAAAATGAGTTATGGTATTATTTCACTGGCACATGCAGATCCATTAAAATGTGTTGTTGTTTTCTTAAACCTTAAACGTTAACTTCATAATAACTATTTTTAACTACATTGTATAATCTGTATGGTTTACTTTATTTTAATGTCAACTTTATGTTCTCAAAAATTTATAAAAAAAATTATTCCTACTTTTGTTTTCACTTAAGCACAGCAAAGCATCTTATAATATTACCTAAGCTAAATGTTCTGAACTTCTTTTTTTTTAAACAAGGACATCATTCTTATCTTTTATTCAGTGCTTACATAGCTGCAGTTAGGAAATATTGCATGAATTACATCACTATTCAAATGTGTTTATTCAAAGTTAATTTTTCTTTTAGCCAAAACATAACTTCAAGCAGACTTCTCAATATTTTTATTAAAACTGAAATAGCCTTTATTGGAAATGAAAATATATGTAACGTCATCTTCTGATATATGTTTACAACTTGGAGGGGTGTGTGTCTAATTTTAACTTTATTAAAAGGTTACCCTTTAAAAGAAAACATTGTAAGCTCTGAAATACATATACACACATTTGTCACTTGTAACCTGAGTTTCTCTTGTGAACTTGAAAACTGCTTTAATATTACAAATATCTGTAATTTGTAAAGCAAGTTTACTATATGAAACATGAGGACAAAACTTTAATATTACAAATATCTGTAATTTGTAAAGCAAGTTTATTATATGAAACATGAGGACAAAACTTTAATATTACAAATATCTGTAATTTGTAAGGCAAGTTTATTATATTATCAATGAGAACAAAGCTTTAATATCATAAAGATGTGATATCTGTAGTCATATTTCTTAATAAACTGTGAAAAATGGCATTTGATAGACATTTCCAATTTGTAAGTCAAGGTTTTCACAAATGGACTAGCTGTTAACACAGTGCTTGTTCTTCCAGAAGGTAATTAGCCACTGGCCAATCTTTACTAAAAGAGGCTAATAAAATCCACAAGTTCCTACAATTTTGGCTATATTTATTATTATTTTTGTTATTTTTATTTTTTTTGGTGCACAAATTATGGAATTGGGTCACCTATTGATCTCACCAACTGTGACATAAAAACAGTCATCCAGAATAAAGCAAATGATCCTTTGTTAAAGTCATAGAAAATGACATTATATGAAGAATGGTAACATACATTTTGAGTTGATTTGAGAAAATGTTTCAAAAGATTGATAACATATGGATGTTAAAAGGTTTGTTTTACATGGATTTGAGCACCAACCACCATACACCATCTAAGAAAGTATAAACAGATCAGATGAATGTCCATGACAGACTGTTTGAATCTTAAAGGGACAGTCCCGACTTTGCTTCCATTGAAATACATTTTCGGCTTACAAAGCCTTTTTGAAGACTCATATATTACATATTAAATACATTTTCTTGCATAAAATATTAGTGTCTGTATAATCAAAGTGTTTGTTGTTGTTTTAATGTTTGTAGTAGCCCAAACTAAATTTCACATTCCAATATTTTCAAATGTAGGAAAAAATATATTACATAGGAAAAAAAAGAAAAAAAGATCTCTGCATACATTAATATATGACCGCAAATACACTGGATATACAGACAGTGGTAATCTAAATGTGAAAACATTTAATATGTAATCTTAATCCTTCAAAATATTATGTTAGTCAGAAACATCTTATAATGGCTTCAAACTTAGGACAGTCTCTCTAAGTGAATAACGTGGAACATATTAAATATTAAATGAAATATGTAAGGACTGCAAGAGAATGACAACATTTTTATAAAGCTGAGTAATTTTGCAAATACAATTAGTGTGGAGTGCGATATCCTGAGAGTTGTGATCTCAAATCAATATCCCAGCCAACGTGAGGCAATCATCTTCAACATTTTAACCCCGGTTATTGTACAAAATGAGAATACACTTCAACCTTCACCTTTCATCTTTTGATGTCTAAACAAACAAGCAATTGATTGCCATATAATGTCCCATTAGATCCTGGACTTAATGGAAACATCCTGGAATTATACCATCAATCTCGTGATCTAGGGCAACAGGGAAGTTTTTACAATACATTGCTCAAACACATAAATATTGTAAGAGGTTTTTTTAATCAGAACTTGTTAAATGTGGTGAGATTTCAAAATCTCAAAATATGTTTTTACTATTTTAATTTGGAACTGTTTTTAAGATATATACTTGAACTAAACAGTCAAATCTTTAAGATACAGACCTGTATTATGCTGTTAATTGTCCCTGTTATAGTAGGCTTATATTGGGATATTTCTTGTTCGAGCCCATGCTCCGCAACTTGTATTACAAAGACTGCAGTATATGCTGTCCTGACTATGGGATGGTGAATGTAAAGAGTCCTTGCTGCTAATTGAAGAGCATTCCATGGACTAACAGCAGCTGGTTTCCTCTCTCATTACCTTTGTGGTCCTTAACCATGTTTCAGACATATTACTATAATAAAAATCATAATGGGTTGAGTACGTTGTTAATTTAAAACAAATGTCTTTCTTTTCTGGATACTGACCAGTGTTAAACAGGCATAACCTCAAAAAGAGACTTTTTAATCTATGTATTCTTTAGATGACTGTTATAAGCAGTGCTTGACTTGAGGTTGAATGTACGCATCGTTTTCTTCCTAAATGTTGTGTCCACCATAATAGTGTTATAGTACAGTTACGGTCAGTCACATTGTGTTGACAAGAGAATCTAATCTTAGACAAACATTCATTGTGTTTTATCTGCCAATCTTCCTTACCACACCTTGAGGCAAACTCATTGAAGGTGAAAGCGAGTTATCAGATCCATCTTCACGTTATTCACCGTTCAATACAGATGACAAACACATGTACGTGGGTTCTCTATATATAGTCACAGTATACAGGGTACAGGTTATTTTAGACAGCCATTCAATATAGTATCACACATTATCATAATATTGTTTGGGTGTGTGTTTTTTCTTGAAATGATAACAAAATTAACTAAACTTCCTTTCCCTTTAAGGTTCCATTAAACATAGTAATAGTAAAAATACCATTTGTCCCAAATTCAGTGCAAGTGGACTACAAAATGATCATCTTATGACTGCATCAGTGATAGAAATAAGTAGAATTTTTACTAATCCACCGGTCAAATACATCTAAAAATTTACTTGTCCACTAATATTTTCACTTGTCCAAATAAATGGTTTGTTTCATTCAAGCACAAGGATGCTGTTTTTTGATTGCATGAAATGAAACTGCACTGAACATTTTTACTTGCCCATTGGACAACCACCAAGGCACATTTTGCTTGTCCGAATAGATTTTCTCTTGTCAGGACAAACAGACAAATACTAATTTCAAACATTGTGCAGAACTGTTTGTCAGATGATTAAGATGTTTCCAGCTCAGCCATTTCTGTTAGTTGTTGACATTCATTTTGTTCTTGTACTTGAAACATTGGAGCTCTACCCCAACAATTTCCAGACAAACTCCAAAGTTTTCATGTTAATTCAAAGATCTACTTGTTCCAAGAGGATGGTACAGAGTATCATGGTAGGATAGAACTGAGCTCCCCACATTCCTTGTGGATCTGCCAATTAACAAGAGTTGGTGAGGGATTTCCCCAAATTAACAGCCACTGCAGCGCCCTCAATAGTTTAAGAAGTAGCAGGCTACAACAGTGATGATAGCAGGGGGCAAAGCGGGGGATCCCTTTTGTAGGAGACTTTATTAAAGAAGAGAAAGCACTTTTTTTTGTACCATCAACGAAAAGTAGGCGGCGGCACTTTTGAGGGCTCTGCACTGTAACAGATACTACAATAGGATATCAGCAAATACTGGTGCTTAATATCTAAACACTAATTGTCTTGGACAGTCTGAAAGACAAGCTACCTCTCAGTAAAGTGAGTGTGTGTCCCAGGTACTGGATAAAGAGAAACAACCTCATCAACATCAATGTACAGTGATTAACCTTCTGAGTACTGCAGGCGAGATATCTCGCCCGACGTCATGCCAGTTGACATACTGT
>JAECMU010331507.1:0-11976 GCA_016106625.1 Dracogyra subfuscus
TTTTTAAATACAGTAAACGTAAAAACAGATTCGACCTCGCCATACAATGAAATGAACTTCCTTCTGTGTCAAATATCACATACGCAAAAACCAAGTTTATTTTTTCTCCCCTACCCCTCCATTGTTTTCTCGATTTCATGTCTTTTGTTAGTAAACCGAACTCTCCCTTCTACAAACACTCCTTTTTATTGTTTGCTTATTGTAATATCGCAATAAAAAAAATAAAAATAATAATAATAAAAAAAATAAAAATAAAAAAAATAATAAATACGAAGAAAGAAATTTTTTTATTTTTTTTTAAATTCATAAGGTAGTGTAAACTGCTACCTAGTGTAACTGACAACCATAGCTGCAATTGACAACAAGAAAAAGGTCAGAAGTTCAAATCGAGTAGCTCGTGCACATTCGCAGTGACCGCCGATCAACCGTCTAACAGGACTTTTTCAATGTTTTCCCGACAGTCTAGACGCCGTCTAGATGGTCGGAGTCGCCGTCTAGACGCAAGTATGGTTGGTTCGCGTAGTGTAGTGATCCATGATCCATAACTGGTTGAACAAAGGCCATGGTTTGTGCTATCCTGCCTGTAGGAAGTGCAAATAAAAGATCACTTGCTGCTAATTGGAAAGAGTAGCCCACGTAGTGGCAACAGAGGGTTTCCTCTCAAAGTCTGTGGTCCTTAACCATATGTCTGATGCCATATAACTGCAAATAAAATGTGTTGAGTGTGTCGTTAAATAAAGCATTTCTTTCTTTCTTTCATGTCAAAAATTGTAGAAGCGCCATTATTTTCTAGCAAAATATCAATTATTACATAAAATTATTTCACCAATTGAAATAAAATCCACCAGTTATTTAAAAATTTGGCAAGTGCCAGAGCTAGGACTGGTGGTGATTTACCCATATTTTTGTTTACAGAGTTGTTACCCTTGAACTTCAGCAATACGAAAATGTGTTGGGGCCAGTAGAGGGCATGTAATGCTTTAGCAGTACTCTCAGAATGCTTGTTTAGACAATAAATAAAATTAGAAAGCATTTAGGCCTATCAACAAGTCCAATAATTGTTAAATCTTAAATTTGTACATGTAGTTCTTGTGTGTATAGATAGCAGATATTCAGGGATGTGAGAGCTATGTGGAAATGCGTAAATGCGCTTTTTCATTTTGTCTTAAAAAAACCCACCCCAAAACATGATGCTCAATACCGTTGACCACACGGTTCATTTGCATATATAATAATTTTCACGGTTTCAAGTTTATGATGTGTACCTCATATTATAAGCTCTAACCAGTTCAGATTTGTTAGCGTTGAATGCAGTTTTTGGCTATTGCAGGAGTTGTAAACAACAATTTTCCTTTAGGGGCACTTGAACGGCCACAGTAAGTTTTCTTGTTCCAGCCCATCTCACATCCCTGGCTATTTAAAAGTTCTTTAATGAGATTCTGTTCCTTCAATGATCATAGTGTGCATTATTCCATTTAGGTACTCTGTTTACACCCGTAAAGAAATCTTCACCCCGAAGTTCAAAGCATGAGTCTGGATTCCATCTTCAGAATTGCTCGGTTCCACTCTATAGATGTGATGATGAACAAACATTTACACAACCTCTGTTGTCTGAGTCGGATTCCAGAGTCCATCTGCTTGGTACGAGACACAGAAGTAAAATGAACATGCAGAAGAAGAATCTTCCTGTGGTGTTTAGCGATGATTCCACTGATGATGAGGAGTATATCATTATTGATTTAGATGACTCACTCGATGATGCGGGTAGCAGTAATAAGGAGGAGGTATGTGTGAAGGAGAACAATACTTCTGGTAGTACAAAGACTGATGAAGGAAGACCTGCTACCGACATGACCAGCAGTACTTCTGGTGGCCAGTGGCTCTCTAAAGCCACTCAAAACCAGAAGACATTAGGGTCAGTTGAAAACCATGCACCCACTTTCACGCCTCCGAAGCATAATAAAGTACACAGCTCTGACAACAAGACCATAAATATGGTGAGCAATGCGGAAGACGAGCTCCTGCCAGTGCAGCATTGTTCAAAGGATCATATGAGTTGGACCAGTGATGAGGAGAGCTCGGAACCGTTACCTGAAAAAAAGGATCTTTCTTCAGAAAGAAAAAGCAAAACTCCTCGTTCTGGTTTGAGTTCAAAGCCATTACCATCAAAAGATGCTTGTTTCAAAAACAAAATCAAATCACCCAGTTCAATTTTTGAGAGAATGTCTCAGCAGTCGTGTGGGAGAAGCAAAAGGAATTTGGCAGAAGATTCTGAAGTAATGTTTACACAGGATACACAGTCTTTTGGTGATGACCTACCCACTTTGAAGTGGCCCAAGCTGCGGAATGAGCGTAGACAATCTTCTGAGGTGTTGAAGAAAGCTTCTAAGACCAAATGTGTGGAAGCAGAAAACTCTGATAGCGATGTCCCTTTAGATGCCTTATTGGAAAGCATTAGTAACATTATTAATCCAAGCGCTTATCCTCACCCTACTGAAAGAAAACAATCTCCACCTAAAGAAACATTGGTTGTTAATAAAGGTGGTCAGCGTGGCCGAAGAAAGAAACGGACAGTGAAAAAACATTCTAGTAAAAAGAAATCAATCATACCGCTGGATGATGATGATTTTGTACTTGAAAGTGAAAGTTCTAGTAGTGAATCGACTAACACGGTGCTGAGTGACGTTTCCACTGACAAAGAATTAGTTGCAGGAAGCTATCACAAATGGGATGTTTTGAAAAAACCCACTGTTACTGAGGCAGGCAATAATGGGTCGATTATAAGTACAGAATCTGAGAGTGTTTCTGAAGGTGACGAGTATTCTATTATTGACACGCCACCCCGTTCCAAAGAGAACAATATTTTTTCAGCATTTTGTTTAAATAAACAAGCTGGCGAATCTTCATGCCAATCTAAAGGTCATAGAAATAGTGAGAAAGTCATTTCCAAACACGGAAATAAAAATTGTGCAAAACATGAGAAAAAACTAAATGGATGTACAGAAGAATGTGTCACCACAGTGTCTGCTGACAACCGTGGTTTTATGGACAAATTATTTAAAATGCAAAATAAAATGAAGTCAAAACAAAATCAGTTATTAAGAAAAATAAGCTCTAAAGAATCTTCAGTATCTTTAAATGATGATACTCTAGAACATAATGTAAATCAAAGTAGGTGTGTTTCCAAGAAAAGAAAAACGATGGGTATAGAATCAGACTCTGATAGTGATGCAGACACCCAGGACCCAATGGATCTCAACCAGGTAGAACGATCAGAAACCACTTTAGCAAAGACCCAGGTTGTATATGAATCTCATGTCGATGATGATGATGATGACACACAAGAGCCACCGCTATGCATGGATTTCACAGATGATACTGAAGACGAAACACAGGATCTATCACAGTATCCAAATCAGGATGCTCACTCTATAGAACGTAAGATCCAACAGAATGGTGCTGATGCAGAAGTTGACAAAGGTGATGTGAATACTGATGAAGTAGACTCGGTGGCTGCTCACATTAAGACTGAACCAGTAACTGATCATGAACAAGATGCAGAAAACAAGGTTTTTGGTTACACTCAGGAGGATGACTGTATTTATATCTGCGACAGCTCTGATGAAGAGGAACTGCAGAATTTTTCACAGACGACCTTCAAAGCATCCACACATTCAGATTCAGATTCAGATGATGTAATCCTTTTGGACTATTTTGATGGTGATGAGATTCTGGGGTCTGTCCATGTGAAGCAGGAACCAGTGGAAGATGAAGCTGATCACATGTATTTAGAAGACACTCAGGTCGACAATAGTGACAATTACAGCAGTGCATATGCTCTTGGTGATGCATCTGATGACATACATGAGCCATCTGGTTATGCTGGCATTGGTTCCACTGCATACTCTGCTGCAACACAGGTTGATGGTGTGCCCACAGACTTACATGAAACAGGCTCGAGTAGCATTTCTAATCACGATGATGTTTACAGTGCTATGACACAAATAATGCCTGAAGGCATTGAAAGTGTAAAAACGGTTCCTACGACAGTTGCAGTGGAACCTATATATGATTTAGATGTTGATCCATACCACCTGGCTACTCAAGTTGATGAAGACAAATTATCTAAAGATTTACAAGTTGACTATAAATATAGCAATCGTAATGTTACAAAACAAGCTGGAGGTCAAAACAAAGTGCAGTCAGACTGCAGATCATTTGAGAGAAATGAAAATCTTGAAGATCATCACAGACCTTCAAAAAGGAAACTGGGAGACATAGATGATGATGATGATGATTGTTATATTGCTAGGACTCAGGTCCAGTCAACAGGTAAACCTGATCATACTTCATCTAAACAGTCACGGTTAGACTCGTACTGTGCTGACACTCAACTTGACAGTTGTAAACTAACTGAAAGGCAGACGGGAAGCTCTGATGGTGTTTACCTAGGGGAAACCCAAGTGGATGAGCCACGACACAGAGATAGTTCTTCCAGAGTGGAGTCAGACATATATCAGGCAGCTACGCAGGTAGGTCCTGAGAAGGCTGTCTGTGAAATGTCTGATGATGATGATGATGACATGATAGTATTGTATGATGAAAACAGACACAGAGAAAAGACCCCATCATTCAAAGAACATGGTTTTGATGATAGTGATGAAGACTTGTTTAATGCAGCCACACAAATTGATCAAACTCTCTGTAGAACTGAAAACGTGAATGGTGACCAGGCTGAAGGGCCCAAGCACACGTTGCAGAAGTTAAGTGCTGACAGAGTTGCATTGCCAGTGTCCAGTGGAAATGAAGATGCTGAAATGTTGTCGGAAGAAGATGATGACCTGTTTAATGCATTGACACAGTATGATCAAGAGTTGAAGCCTGGGACATCAGATGAAGCAGCAAAATTGGACAATATAATTGCACAAGAAACTATTGATGATGTATACAATGCTGAAACACAGATTGACTTATCTTCAGACGAAGGTTCTATTAACAAGCAACGTAAAGATGATGATGACATGAACAAGTATCTCTGTTCCACACAGGTTGATCCAGGGCCATTGACTAAGTCTGGCTTTGAGGATGATGATAGTGATTCATTACCCGATTTAGAAGACGTTAATTTGGATGATATTCCTGTGGATCCTATGCATTTCCTGGACAAAGACGATAAACCACTGAACAAACATGTACGAGTTGACAGTGGTGAAAAGCCAACATCTGCAAGTGCACTAAGAACGACTTTGACAGAAATAAAGCAAAAGATGAGTAAACAAAGAACGTTACTGGCAATGCCTCCTCAGAAACTTAAGAGTAGAAAAGAAATGAGGCACGGTGCTGTAACTGTCAAATCTCCAGTGATGTCTTTCACGAGTTCTGTGTCCAACATTACCACTGCAGACCAGTGGTTATCAAAGTCGAGTGCTCCAGCAGCTAAGACGAAAGAACCCATCAAAAAGAGAAAGAAAAGCGGAGAAGAAGAGGTTTCTCTCACTCAGAAATTTATAGAGGCCAGGGAACAACTCAAGAACAGACAGAAGCTGCCAGCAGAGAAAGTTCCATCTACTGCAGCCAAACACACAAGAAAATCTACAGGTTAGTTCAGTGGCCAAGTCCATTAGGGTAAAGTATGTTGCATGCAAACACTAACATTATTATAATGCTTTTGAATTGATTAAAATATTGTCAGAAATGCAGTAAACTAAATTTTTTGTAGTACAATAATGAATGTAAAATAGTTTTAAATTTAATTTGAACTTCTTTTTTTTTGCAATGCCAAAATATATTGCAATGAAATTTTGCATATAGTTTTACCATGTACTGTTAGAGATAAATGTGAACTTTTATGGCGATTTACCCATTTCTCATAGAGTTATGGCCCTTGAATGTAGGAGATAAGAAAAATATGTTGCTCCCTGTAGAGACACATGTATTGCTTTGCCAGTACTCTAAGAATGTTTTTTTTTCATTGAATGGTATGGCTATGTTGACTAGGTCATCACCTAGGAGACACCAGTTAATTGTCTGCATTGCTGTGTGATATCATAAATAATGTATGATATTCTCATGAACGAGTGTGTAAGAAAATTGTGTAAATTGCACAGTAGATTTATTAACATCCAGAATGATTAAACCAGCAAAGTGTTACATATTAAACAAGATTTCAGACATCATCAAATAGGGCAAGCCTGTTATTTCTCATTAATTTTGATTAATTCTCTGTTTAGATGCTCGTTCCGACTGCTCTGATGTAAAGCTGCCAGATGCTGAGGAAATTCTGGCCAAAGGTCTTCCACTGCTTTCTGCCAATGTGTCCGTGGATAAGCTATACAGACACAGGAATACCTCTGGCCCCGATGAAGTTGGCAAGGAACAAGATTCACATCCTGTTAAATCTAGACCTTCACAGAGATTCGCCTCCAGAACAGCCAGAATGGCACATTCTATGCTGGATACGGAAACAGCTTCTTCTGTCAGTGTAGAAGACAATAAAAAACTGGCTGGAAGTGAGCATGTCATGGTGTCGGTAGATAGTGGTATTGACGACATTAACTTTCTGTTCGGGGATGGCGTTGAAACCACTAGCTCTGTGAACAGTTCTGACACAAGTAACCTGAAAGGTTTTAAGGATGGTAGTGCTGTAGTAGTCGAAAAAGAGTTGAACAAGTCGTCTGTCACCGACAGAGTTTGTACTTCAAAGGTGGTTAGTAAATCTACACATGGATCATCCAGTTCCAACAGACGGCGGCATTCTCAGTCGTCAGGAGATGATGTACACAAAAGCAGTTCCTGTCGGTCAGAAGTCCCGTCTATCAAAGTCAGTGAGGATTCAACTTGTAAACGTCCTTCAAGTTCTAAATTGGAGGATTCGTCTACTAAAAGATCTGAAGGAGATGTCTCGTCTGTTAAAAGTTCTTCCAGTTCTAGGAGTAAACATTCATCTGGACATGGCTCTGCAGGACAGAGTCACACGGGTAAATTACACACGAAGAGTGATGCAGTCCATGATGATCATAAATCTAAGATATCTAATTCTATGAAAAGCAGTACCAAACCACACTGCACAGCATCAACAGGCAAAGCAGAAACAACCAAAGACATTTCAAGTAGCAGAGAATCACATTCAAAGCAGAAGACAGATCGTGAAAGGACATCACATTCAAAGCAAATGCCACATCACAAAAGGGACAATTCAAGTAGTAGAGATTCATATTCGAAGCATGGGACAAATCGTGAAAAGGTGTCGCATCCAAAGGAAAAAACTAATAATGAAAAGGTGTCACGTTCAAAGGAAACACCAAATCTTGAAAATGTGTCACGTTCAAAGGAAACATCAAATCGTGAAACGGTGTCCCGTTCAAAGGAAACCTCAAATCTTGAAAAGGTGTCACATTCAAAGAAAACATCAAATTGTGAAAAGGTCTCACGTTCAAAGGAAACAAATGAAAAGGTGTCACATTCAAAGGAAACAACAAATCATGATTCAGTATCACATTCAAAGAAAACAACAAACCTTGAAAAGTTGTCGCGTCCAAAGGAAACGACAAATAAAAAGGTGTCACTTTCAAATGAAAAAACAAATCTTGAAAAGATGTCTCATTCAAAGGAAAAAACTAATCATGAAAAAGTATCATCTATTTCAAAGCACAAGAAACATCACGAGAAGACCCCATCACATTCAAAGCAGGTGACAAATGACATGGTATCATCAGACTCGAAGCAAAAGACAAATCATGAAAAGCCTACACAGTCAGAACCAGTGACAAATCATGAAACTATATCATCACATTCGAAACAAGATAAAAATGACGAAAACATATCGCATTCAAAACAAACTAAGAATCATGAAAACGTATCACATTCAAATCAAAATAAAAATGATGAAAACGTATCACATTCAAAACAAAATAAAAACGATGAAAATGTTGCACATTCAAAACAAAATACAAACGATAACACGGTAGCATCGCATTTAGTGACAAGTGTAACCACTACATCCAGTCTGAAGGATTCAAAATCTCTGAAACGATCACTTTCCACAGATATAAATTCCCCGTGTGTTAAAAGACCTGTGTCTGCGGTACCACCTGTTGGTACCTCATCGGCTGTGAGTGGACAGTGTAAACCTCCAGTAAAGAAACAGAAAAGGGTGACCTTTGATTTAGTTGGAGCGATCACATCACTATCTGACATACGGTCAAAACAGGCAGAGGCTACAGCCAGTACAAGTCACGCTACTGGGGTGATTAAACATTCTATAGAAGACTACAGGAACAGAATGTTAAAGGTATTGAATCGGTGATCGCGTGAAATGCATATATTATACATATTATGGTTACGTCCTAGAGTAAGACAGTTTTACGAGTCTATATGGTGAACAAAATGGCTAAATCATTCAGTAAAGTAACAAGCTGAATTGTAGTTTATGATTTATAATGATTTAGTTGTTGTAAATGTTAATATTGAATTGTATTCAGCAACAATCTTATGGACTATCAGCAAGATGGAATGCATGGCTTCTAGAATTGTTATAAAATCCACTAGCCATGGGATCAGTGATTTTTAAAAATTCACTTGCCATGATAAAAAATTCACTAGCCCTACTTTTCTTTAAATTAATATGATTTTACTAAATAATAGTAATAATTGGGTGGGGTGGGGTGTTGAGGATATTTATATTTAAAAAAATAGACTTAATTGCAACATCTGACCAAATAAATTTCACTAGCTGTCTGGCATGGCAATAATAGTTATTTACTAGCCCAACATTGAGTATCATTTGCTATGGGAGTGGGGCTACCATAATCTAGAAGCCCTGTGTAATGTAGCACATATTTGGTACAGACTATGACCCAGCTTCACAAAACATTGTAAGCCTAGTTTAGTACATAAACTTAAATCTTCGACTAAACCACAGTTTTTATTACTATTATATACAACAAATATAGTTTAAAAGTACACATATTTCATTTTCTTTTTTGTCCTTAAAATGCTCTAGCTTCTATAATGATGTAATTTTCTTCGTGAAATAGATGCCAAACATGTGTAAATGTATGCCCAGTAATAGAGTATAACTGCTAAGGTTGACGACAGTCACGTTTTTGCACCTTGTTTTGGGTTCGTACACAATAAATATAGCATATCTTACCGTAATTTCACTTGAAATCCACATTTCGTAAAAGGTACAATTTTTTAATCACAAGATTTTCTTCAAACGTTCACATGCATTAGTAATGTTCAATCAAAAAAAATTCAAAAGCAAGTTTGCATTGGAATTTGTTCACTATTCTTAAAACGGAAACGACATGTACCCAGTGTATGGTTATTGTAAAGCGATTCAAAATGACGTCATTCAAATTCAAACTTAGCTATATTATTGCAATGTTTCTCCACATTAAAATAAAAACTGGTCTACAAACCTTGACCCCTGTCAAATTTCTATAACAAGCGGATAACATTGTTTACAGGTTGGTATTTTGTTATTTTTCGTAATTCTGGACAAACTATTAATTTTAAGTTTCAAAAGATGAAAGAAATAAAAAGTACCTTTTGTCAAATATATCAATACGTTACATTTGGATATGTTTTATTTACTGTGCATGAAGCCAAAACAAGGGTGCGAAAAATGATTGTCGTCGACCTTAGTCGCAGATGTAACCTTACGATTTTTTTGTGAAATAGCCTCAACGCTAGCTCAGGGTTAGCACATAGTTTCGCCTAATTATTTATTAAACTTCAAAAATGACACAAAACTAGTTATTTTTTATTCTAAATTGCAGTAAAATTATTTCGTCGACTTAAAATAAAATTCGCCAGTTGTTTTTAAAATTTGCAATTTTGCAAAGTTGGCGACTGCGAGAGCTAGCACCAGGGCTACACATGTATCTGGGTGATGAAAAATCTTGCCAAATTAAGCTTTAAAAAGAAGTGAACCTACAGTTATTTTCGAACAAAATACCAATCATAACATAAAATTATATTTTTCCATCAGGCCAAACAAAATAATAGTTGTAGTTACCCAAAAGTCCCTAGAAATACTGCGGCCCTAATGTTTAAAAAAGAAAAAAAATCACACACCCCCACAAAGATAAAAATAAATAAATTATGATTGACATAGCCTAAATTGATATCACAAATAAGCAATTTTTTGTTTGTTTAATTGTTGCACAATATTCAATTGATAATTAAATTGAGTTCGGTTTGCTTTCTTGCTACATTATATGTCTTAATATAAAATATTTCAGTCTTTTTAAAGAGCATTTATACAATGTCTACTTAACCTAATTAATGTGATTCAATTTTATTTTATTTTTAAGATTTGAGCCTACCTATCTACCCTAATATGTTCTGGGGCAGATTTCTGGCTATCCAGAGACCGGCCCTGGGACAGACATGCTCGAAACTAGTGGCATATGATTATGAGCATGTAAATAGTGTACCCGATCTACCCTAATTTTTCTGTCTTATGTAATCGGAACAACACCTAATATTCTGTTGGGCCTCATGACTATTCCCCATTGATGGCCTTATTTAAGAATTGCCTGAATGTATTAATGGTTAGCACATTCATCTTGCAGCCTCCGCTTCCACTGCCACCACCTGACAGAAGGGAGCCATTGACTCCGGTCAGACAATGGGATTTTGCTCGGCATGAGGACAACATCAGGCAGACGGTAAAACCTATGGCCAAACCATCATCAGAAAGGTCTCCTGGTGAAAAAGGAAAGCTCATGGACTTCCAGCATTTCCAATATCGTATTCTGTGTTGGAACCCGATCTGGTTGATACAGCAAGGTTTACATTTCTTTCAATTTATGTTCCACCTTTTAATTATACTGAAATCATGGTCACTGAAAATAAATAATGTCATTAAAACAAAAATTGTATCGGTCATTTGGGTACTAAAGACAAAAAAATGTATCTGTTATTTGGGTACTAAAGAAATGGAGGACGTGATATTAAAGTATATTTAATGACACTTTAATTTGCATGTTTCAGGAATTCACCGGTTGTGTTTTGTTGTTTTTTAGCAAAGAAAGGGTTGAAAGGAATACTTGTTTGACGCAAACTAAGCACTTTTTTAACTATGGCTGTTTAGTGTCTTTATTGTGCTACAATTACAAACTTTCTGTTATTGTATGATTTACATGATTCTAACTGGCGTTACTGAAGAACTGAATGTTGCCCTATGATAAAATGCAAAAGGGCATTAAGGGGAAATTCTACTGTTCTGTGAAAATTTAAGTCACAACATCTTGAAATGTTCACATATTATAAAGATATCTCTTTATATTATTGGAATGTCAACAACAACAAAAATAAAATCAGAAGTCACCAACATTTTTTTTGATCCACGGGCCATAAACTGAATAGATGTATGGATCACTATGGCATTTCCTTTTTTCTGTGTGAAGTCAAATTAAACATGTTTTATATCCATTAACCATATTTAATTTTAAACTTTCCTGTAATGCAACAAGGGGCAGGGTATAGCCCAGTGGTCAGTTTCTTGCTTGATGTGTGGTCGATCTGGGATCAATCCCCATTGGTGGGCTATTTCTCGCTACAGCCAGTGCACCACAACTGGTATATCAAAGGCCATGGTAAGAGTTATCCTGTGCATGGTGCATATAAAAGATCCCTTGCTGCTAATTGAAAAGAGTAACCCATCTGTGTGATCTTTAAACAAATGTCTGATGCCATATAACCGTAAATAAAATGTGTTGAGTGCATTGTTAAATAAAACATATCCTTCCTTCCTGTAATGCAACAAAGAGAACATTGTTGTGTTGCTGAAAGTGACATCTAGCAGACACACAAGTACATATCTTCACTACTAAAATAGTTTTAAATGCATTGGAACTAAAGAAAAAAGTCATTACACCTTTATAAACTGAAACTCATACTTTAGCTAGGCCTATATAGACCGACAGTATTTTGTTGCAACATGCATGTTTCAGTGCTAAACCTATA
>JAECMU010331739.1:0-10240 GCA_016106625.1 Dracogyra subfuscus
CTCTGGATGGACATGCTCGAAGCCTTAGTGGTATATGAGCATGTTAATAGGTTTTACACACACACAGAAAGTAGGACAAAGAAAACATACGGGGTTCCCCCGGACCTCTTGCCACATATGGACATAGTAGCAACAGGCCTGAGGAGGCTGATTATCGAAGGTAAGGTTGTAACCTTCTCTATGCTGTTAATTCCGGGATACTTACACAATAGAATAGCTGATCAACGAGTATCCGATAGTCCTTTTCAGAATTTATCACTGCATTCGGAAAATATAAACAAATCATGTGAGATGCCTTTCCCCAATGCCAAAAGGAAATGGATTTGTATCAAGAAATCATAATCAACATACACAATAGCCATGGGTATGCATTCTATGACTACCATAAACTTTTTTCGGCTAAGTGTGCTGAAGCAGTGAGACAAAATAATACAAAAGTAGACTGGTCACTGATGGACATGAGATTGTATGGGTTTGTAACAGCAGGAAGAAGGGCAAGAACCTGTGAACTTTGCTCTAGTGTAACGCATGCTACCAATCAGTGTGACAATTCTGGCTTTCAATACAGTAGCTAAATGGGTATGAATAGGATAGAGCAAATTCAATAAAGAGGGCAGAGACAAACAAGGTAGAACAAGGATTTCAGTGAATGGGAAAGAAGTGTGCAATAAGGGAAATGTACACATCATGAATGCCCATTTCTACACATGTGTTCAAAATGTAAGGTCACAAAACCTACCCACAGTGCAGCCACTTGTCTAGCGAAGTCAGATTGACTGCCATCTGTTTCAAGCCCTATCAGTGTTGACAGATTGCAATAGGAATTACAACATCATCCAAACAAAGAATTTGTTAAACAACTGTGCAATGGCTGTAAACATGGATTTGACACATTAGTTTCTCATTTTCCTCCATGTGTATTAGAGTGTAAAAATCTTTTGACTGCCACACAACAACCAGATATTGTAAGTGACCCAATATCAAAAGAATGTAGTAAAGGTTTTCTTTTAGGTCCATTCGATTCTCCTCCATTCATGGTATTTTGGGTTAGTCCAATTGGAGTGGCTACTGGAAAGTACAATTATAGATGTACATTTTAAGTTTATAAAATGTAGATGGTGACCCTTTAATAGAATATTACGAGTCTTTGGTATGACGTCATATTTTAAATGACGTCAGAAAAAGTTGTTTACAGTCTAGTGCATACTGGAATTTTCGAGAAACGTCTAGCAAGTTACAATTGGTATAAAAACACTTTGTTCCTGTTCAGAGACAGGCGATTTTCTTATTAACGAACAACATAACCACATGCTGTTTTACATCTGAGTTGTGTGCAAACGCCTTATTCTATTCACGATCACATCTGCCGAAGACCGAAGATAACGACAACAACTGATCATTGAAAATACATTGGAGACCGACATTTCGTGGACTGATTCAGTGACATTTAGTAAGATTGATAATGATCTGATTATTGTCATTAGTTGTAATTTACTTTTCATATATACTGACTTGTAACTGTAACTTATATTTAATTATTTTATTAAATTGTTAAATATAATACAGTGTTCTTTATATGTTGGCTTCACGTAAAGAAAAGGTTATTTCTACCATACCGTAACAACACAAATAAGAAAAGGCTAATTGTAGATCTGTCTGCTCCTCATGACAACCCGTTACATATCAGCATTAATGAAACAAATGACAAAGAATAATGTTCACTTTCATATGTTAAAGTAGACGCTGCTATAAAAGTTATTCAAAACTTTGGAAGGAATTCTTGGCTATGCAAAATAGACATCAGTGATGCATTTAAATTACTTCCCATTAGGAAAGACCAGTGGCACCTATTTGGGATTAGATGGAAGGGCTTGTTTTACTTTTACCAAAGGTTAACATTTGGATGTCGTTCTAGTCCAGCTTTATTCGACAAACTATCACAGGCTATATGTTGGATTGCCAATAATAACTATGGAATAGAAGTAATATTTCATTTATTGCAGGGCTAGCCCTGGGTTACAATTTATGTTCACCAAAAAATTCGCCAATCTGCAAATTATTTCGCCAATTTCAATATGTATTCGCCAAATATTTTTAGAATATATATTTTAAAAAAAAGGGTTTTATTCATATCAATGCTCAAATATTCTCATTACGTTTTTTTCTTACATTACAGACTTTTATAGGTCTCTTGTATACTAGTGGAGTACACAGATACAGATGAAGTCAAAACCATTAAAAATAATATAAAACAGAGCTTGTTTTCAAGTTTAATATTTGTCTTTTATAACTTTATTGAGTTGTATGTGTCAAGTGTGTAACTACGTTTGATACACAACAGTAGCCTTAGTAGGGCCTCCGATCTTGGTACTGAGTAGTTGTCTTTGCGCAAGGGCAGCTATTTATAAATAATAGTAAATACGCTTTTGGAACTCAAGGTAAGAGTCAGAAACCCTGTGCACTGATTAGCGGTTAATTTGTTCGAGTGTTAACAATGGTAATTAACTGGGATTAATCGCACAGCACATCGGTCTAGTGACATACTCGATAGGTCCTACATGCCAATGGTGTAATTAATTCTCGGTACACCTCGGTGAACTTTTGTGTATGTGACCGACGACCTGTAGAAGTTAATAAAAATAAAAATAATACAATAAAAGTACCTTTTGTGTGTTTATTGCTGTCAAAACACAGGCATGCGATAATCATTTTCAAACCGGACGTTTGTCTTGTTCATGACAAATCTTTTATTTCTTTGAGAGGAATAGCGAGATGTAAAATCCCAGTGAACATTACAGACCAAAAAATAATCGTAATTTGACGGCTGCATACATTTCAAATAATACTTGTATACTATACTTAGTATACTCTAACGATAATTTAGCTAATAAACATTAAAAATGATAAAATATTAGGTCTTTCAAATAATTTCATCGGCCTACCCTCTATGTAAAAATGAACTAATCCTCGCGACCTAGATTTTACATCTAGTCTTTTATTATTATACGAAACTGTGACTAATAAGAATTACAACACTGGTTAGCTAGTAACCCACTGTTTATTACTAACAATGTAACTTGTCTTAAACATTATTTTATATTTTTCACTGATTTGTTTTTTATTTTTATTATTTCTGTTTACGACAATCAACGGGGGAAAATAGACTGATCACGTGGACTTGCAATTGGCGCCAAATATATCAGCTAAGCAGAGCAATCCACAGAATCGGTTACAAATGTTAGAATAGAAGTCTTTCGCAAAACAATTCGCCAAACTGAAAATTCTTTCGAAAATATTTTTTAATATTCGCAATTGGCAAACTTGGCGAACGACAGCGTTTATTGGATGATTTTCTAACTACTGACAGACCAAACAGGGAAGGGGAAAGAACCATGGCACTACTGACTACAATATTTCATCGTCTTAATATTCCTCTAGCCAAAGTTAAATTTAATTTTATATTAATTCTAAAATTTCTTAGTTTGTGGAGTGAGCAACAGACAACCCCACATACAAAATTTCAGAACTATCCAATCCAAAATCTAGAAGATAAAGACTTCAAAAAATAAATTTGACGGTCAACACACTAATGAAACCAGCCCATCTAAACATTCTTCATTTCTACTTATTTCTGTGCTTATATCCAATTAAGATTCAAGTACACTGTCCTGGGCACACACCTCAGCTATATAAGTTGCCTGTCGAGGACAGTGTGTTAGTTGTTAATGGTTAGTGAGAGAGAAGAGGGTGTAGTGGCCTTACACCATTGAGTCATTAAAATCCACTCTGGGTAGGAGTCAATGCCGGGCTGCAAACACTGTACCTACCAGCCTTATGTTCAATGGCTTAACCACGATACACCAGGCCTGGTGCTTATAAAACATTTAAGTCTAGACTCGAGACTCTAACAGAGTCTGAGACAATAACGTCATGACAACACCATACAAATTGTATGTGTGTGACATCATTAGAGATTGAGTCTGGACTAAAAGTTTTATAAGCACGGGCCCTGAGGCAAGTAATCTAAATATTATCTTTAACAGTTAAGTGTAAAATTAACATCATTTAACTTTAGGAAAGCACAGTTAAAATACCAATTTCTCCTTAAAGTTAAAGTCTAAAAGTTAAATTTTGTATAGTGCAATCAATCACTTACTCCACTTCTGTCTTATGCAGTGAAACTGTTGATGTGCACAAGACAGGCGTGCCTGAACCTCAAGTGAATATGAACACATAAATGAGTTAAATAAGTAATGATTTATGTAAACAAAGAGGCCAAAAAACAACTGGAACGCTAGCTACCAAATATTTGTACTGAATATTTATGGGGGTTTTTAAAATAAATTTCCCACTGACAGAACAGCTCATTACTAGTCTTTTATTACCACAAAAGGCACTCATAGCTTTGAAATAAAAATCATAATTTCTCACTGACACATGAACATTATTTCATTTCAAAATATGAGGAACCCACAACTTTATAATGGAACACACCTGCTGTGACAGTTCATCAACAGTAAGGGATTGCTTGCTTCGAGAATCCTGATCTTTTTTGGCAGACATTTCTGCATCAAAACACATCAAGTGTCTAAACCTTGATGGCGTCTTTCCTTTAGCAGTCAGCCAGCTGTTCAGTTGCTTTCTGAAGAAAAAAAACATAATTTACAAGCAAAAGCAAATGGTGGATACATGTGTACTTAATAATTTTTATATATCTCTATTATCGTAAGATAAATGGTATCAAATGGCCAAAATTTAGTATCTTCTATATCTAAATACCCTACCTAAGAAAAGTAAACAAATATTAAGGGTCTTAAGGGGTTTTAAAAAATTTCATATGCTTAATTTAAATTTTACTAAAGAATTTAGCAAATTGATAAAACAAGTCTAAAATATTGTTATGTTATTTAGATATTGGCCTTGTTATAGGTCAATGTGTGAACAAAACAACATTTTTATTAATTACCTTCTACTGGGATGGTGACAATCACATTTCTCATTATTTAGTTTAAGACGAAATAAAATATGTATGTATTTGCATGTGAAAAACACTATCTTACACTTTGTCCTGGCCTAAAGTTAACACCAGTTACCTTTTGCAAACTTGTTTTGGCTTTATACACAATAAATATAACATATTTTGCCATAATTTCACTTTAAATCCATATTTCGTAAAAACCAGTAAGGTGCATTTGAATTTGAATGACTTCACTGGAATACTGACATCATTTAAATTCAAAATTTGCTATATTATTACAATGCTTCATCATATTAATTAAAAACTGGTCTACTTCCTTTGACCCCTTTAAAAACAGTTCCAAGTTTACACTTTTAAATTGCAGTTTACATTTCTGTATGTTTTCACTGTTCATAATTTTATACAAAATATTAAGTTTAAGTTTTAAAAGATAAAACAAATATATAGTACCATTCATCAAAAAACTAAAATCTACAAAACTTTTGGGGTTTTGGATATGGTGCCATACCTGTTTCACCCTCTGGCAGAAACACTTGACAAACTGCACGTAGTTTTATAGCTACAAATATACCATCTTTTCTTTGGCACCATACCCAAAACCCAAAAGGTTTTGCAGATTTCATTTTTTTAGATAAAATACTAGACAGCTGACCACAAGTGCCAGTAAGTTTTTAGATTTTCTGCCTAATTTTAATCAACATTAACTCATCTAAAATATCATAAAAATTAGAAAACCCCACAAAAATAATACTTACTGATTCAAATATGTATTTCTAAAACAGTTAAGTGAATATATGTGAGTAACAGCCCTCGAAATTCGCGACGGCAATCGGCAATGCAGTCGCAAAAGCTATCGCAAAATTTATCTGTGAGTTGTGAGAAGTATGAAAGCATTTTTCTTTGAACTCTGTCCAATTACAGATCCCAGAAAAAAGCATTTATAATCGAGTGTCCAATGTTTTCAATTTAATATAAATTGGTTTATTCCAGTATAGATGCTTACGAAACTAAAGTTGTGATGTCATGTTTTAGCATATTATTACTGCTGTGGATAATATATGAATAATTTTGACAGCATTATTTTTTCTTTCTTTAAAATTGCCGTTGTAGTGCCGTTGCAAAATTGATTTGCGACGGCCGTAGCAAACTTGTCCGAATTTCAAGGGCTGGAGTAAAAATGATACACTTGTACCCATGGTTTTTGTCAAAAATTAATTCAGTAGTCTAAAGGTTAAATGGCAAATTTTGTTGTACATTTCTCTTTTAAGTATAATTCAGTACTAATCCATGTTGCAGACTGATGATACACTAGATAAAAATTCTTTAAATCTGTTTCAAGTACTCTGTGTCATTTTGACACCTAAGTTTCATGCAACAAGATTCACTGAGGATACTCATACAAATGTAATTACTTAAAGAGGCTGGGGTAGTGACAGTGTTAATAATAAAATGTTAACATTTTTACCAACGAGAATCTGTTTGCAACAGTAATGCTGTGGTTTGGAACTAAATAATATAGAAACAACACAATAATACTTTATGGCCATTATGGTATGAAAACTCTATTCATAATACTTGATACATTATATAAGCTTGCTACGTGTAGTCGACAAATGATAGTAAAATGTGCAGTAGTTTCATTACAATTAATATCTGAAAGTAGCAACATGTGTATATGTAAGTGACCGTGATTCAACATTATAACTAGTTAATGACGTCGGATATCTGCTTTATCCTGTAAAGGGAAGAATGGAAAATTCTGTGAGGCTCTACCGTTCAGAATTTATCATTCGGCCATAACAGGATAAACCAGATTTCAGATGTCATTAACTAGTTATTATCTTTATCATACAGAACATAAAAATTAAGAGGAAAAGCTATTATTTCTGTTATTTCAGCAACACTGTACGATGACCTAGAGGTCAAATGAGCAATTTTGTAATGCAGATGTGTGTGTGATGTCATAACCTGCTAGTAGCAGCTAGGATATGACTTTGCTTTATCCGTTACAATATTCGGTCAATAGAAACGCTGGTTGAAGGAAAAATTACAGTTTATGCTACACTTTGATATCTATATTACAAAATAATAATGTTTAAACATGACAGAGCACAATAAATGTAACAAAAACATGTATGGTTCAGTGGAAAGATTTAAAAAAATACCTCAAGGATTCTTGAGACTGAACAGGTGTTTTTCTGTATTTAGAGTTGACATTTTCATGACTGCAGTCAAGTGATCTAAACTTGACATGAGTTAATCCCTGTACCTCAGGAGAATTTTTACTAGAATCTTCAGATTGCAAAGACAGATAAGGCAAACAAGATTTTCTTTTAAGGATGCTGTGTGGCTGTTTGCCACATGTTATGCCTTTCACTAGTCTTCCCCTTGGTGTAGTAAGACTTGATCTTCTGTTTCCACAATTTGACCTGTGATGGCTGTTGCTTACATTTGTTTTTAGACCAATAGCAGACAGTTGTAAAGGCTTGTTAGCTTTTAATGGTGCAGTGTGCATGGATTGTTTGCCAACATTCCTGGTTGTACTTGCTTTGTCTGCAACAACTTTACTTTGAAGCACTGATCTTCTAGGTGCCATCAAACGATCTGGAATATCTAGGAGACGTGACTTCACCTCTCTGCATTTCAAACTCGGCTTCTTATTCACTTGTATTAAGCTGAAAAACATCAGGTTGTCACATAATGTACAAAGAAAAAAGTAGTAAATTTTAACAACTGTTTATAATGTAGTAATAATTTTTTTAAACAGACTGATTGTTTATATATGACACATATTCTATGACAAAATCTTAACCAAACTGAAAAATTCTTCCCAGGTAATCATTTCAGAAAAAGCTTTTGAAATATTTGTAATGTCACATATTAGCTCAGCCAGTTGAGTACTTGCCCGAGGTACTTGCACTGCAGAACTGAACCACCTTGGTGAATCCATTCAACAGATTGGGTGTTTTTTTCCCGTTCAAACCAGTGCACCACATCTGGTCAAAGGTCTCTGGAAAGTGCATATAAAAGATCCCTTGCTGCTAATGGTAAAATGTAGCGGGTTTCCTCTGATGTCTACAAGTCAGAATTACCAAATGCTTGACATCAAATAGCTCTTGTAATGTCATTAAACAAAACAAACTTTCAACAATGACATGATTTTCTGCACAATAATGAACAAGTTATTTAGGAATAACCTGCATATGTGTATGCATTATATTTATAATAGTAATACTGTATGAAGTTACATATTGTAGTGTATATGTTTGCTATACATCTTTATCAGTGAACATTTTATCTATTCTCTTAAATATATACTCTGTCTAAAAAGAAACACATAGCTGATAGGGAAAGAAGAAAAGTGTTCGATTTTACAAAATATTGCAGTTTTTTTTTACAATGTTGCTGAATAACCATGTTTGTTAATGTGCCTAGAATGGGACAGCATGCCCAAATGAACCCTAAAACAAATTTAACGCACGTTGTGACACGTTGTGCAACAATTGCAAGAAATCGACGTGAAATGGTAAGATTTTGGCGAATGCATGTGAAACTTGGGGGAAAAGATTGGGGTAGTGATGGATATTTAAAACTGCAATGCTCGCAATGATGCCTCATTTCCATTTTGACATAGACAAGTTATAAGATGCCAAGATTATAAGCCTGCCGAATCGAAATATTGCAATAGGCCGCCTCCAGTTAGGTGAATCGCAGTCAGCAGTAGCACACAACATGAATATCCATCAGTGCACCATTTCAAGTCTCTGGGACAGGTACCAGCAGTTTCAATCTGCTGAAAACCGGCCCACAAGTGGAAGACAACTGCAGCACATGATCTCTACATCCGGGTTCTGCACTAGCATCACCGAACTGCCACAGCAACTAACACTGCTGAACGCATACCTAGCTTGAGAAGGGGGTCTGCACAAACCATTTGGAACTGACTTCGAGAAGCTGTTTTACAGGCTAGGAGACCGTATGTTGGCCTCGTCATGCGACGTTGACATTTACATGTTTGCTGGTGCATGAATGTACAGAGATGGAACTTAGGAAACTGGTGGCCAGTATGATTCAGCGACGAGGCAATTTATTTCTACAATGGCGTGATGGACGACGTGGATACAGATGCAGCACTGAACGTTTTATCAACAACTGCGTTGCCCATGTTGACAGATTTGGTGGATGGAGTGTCATGATGTTTGGAGCCATCTCATACACCAGCAGAAATTGTGTTCGAATAAAGCAACTTGACAGCTGTACACTAGCGGGATGAAATTCTTCGCCGTTACATGCTTCCCATTTTGGATCAACAGAACTCTTTCAGCAGGCCAATGCCAGGCTGCGTACAGCACGTGTAACAATGGATTTCCTACAGAATGAGAATATTAATGTGCTGCCATGGCCATCAAGATCACCAGATCTCACTCAACCCCACTGAACATTATATGACGAACTGGACCGACGTGTACGCCAGCAAGATCCAGAGCCTGATACGTTTCTGTAACTGTCACATGCACTGCAGGAAGAATAGACTAGGATATCACATGCCTGGATTCAGAGACTCATTCTGCAGGCCATTGGATTTCAAGGTAACAATCGTTGCCGGTAGCGTGTCAGGCTAAACCACAGAACCAAAATTTTGTTTTTCATGATTATGTTGATTAAAACAATTATATATATATTATACAAATAATAATGTTTCTCATATAAAACTACTGGAGATAGTTTTTAACACAATCACGACACTCGATTCGGATTTTAGTGTTCAACATATTTTCACAGTGTTCGAGTAAACCCCAGAGTTCGACACTGCACTCAAATCAAACCCGACCAAAAATTGTAACATTGAAATCATGGCATCAGCTCCAAAGAATAATGAATCCATATGTAAATTGCACATTTGAACCAAAATCAAGGGCGCGAATTATTTGTAGGGTCGCTCTTAAATGTATGGACCAAAAATAGGATTTTAATTCAAATATTATTTGATAAAAATAATTAACCTTTTATTACTGTTACTAAGTCAACAAATTTATTGCCGATGTCACGCATGCACTTGAGTACTGAAGGTGACAATCGAAGAAGCTCCACTATTTCCTGTCTTTTCATTAAGGGCGGAAATTACATAACTGTTATATTTATGTAGCTGTCAGTCAGAACAGCATGCGTATGTAATGTGGAGGGAAGGGGAAGAAAGAAAAGAAAGAAATGTTTTATTTAACTACGCACTCAACACATTATATTTACGGTTATATGGCGTCA
>JAECMU010332696.1:0-10569 GCA_016106625.1 Dracogyra subfuscus
GCAGTTGAAGATCATGTGGGTAATGTTGGTTACTAACAGTTGAAGATCATGTGGGTAATGTTGTTTACTAGCAGTTGAAGATCATGTGGGTAATGTTGGTTACTAGCAGTTGAAGATCATGTGGGTAATGTTGGTTACTAGCAGTTGAAGATCATGTGGGTAATGTTGGTTACTAACAGTTGAAGATCATGTGGGTAATGTTGGTTACTAGCAGTTGAAGATCATGTGGGTAATGTTGCACAGAGGATAGCAGTGAAAGGAAATCACATTATCTTTATTTTCTATGTGGAGGATGTTGAAGCTGTTTGTTAACATTCTGTTGTGAGTCAGTGATTGAGATTTTCCCTTGTGTACTGCTACATATATAGAAGAGGAAGCCGACACTTGTTGAACAGACGTCAACTCGCAGATAGCCGTATTGTTATTCTGACAGTCAACACATACATTTAATTGCTGACCGGATTTGTAAAGGGTTTTTTTTATACAGAAAATAGGTCAGAAAAAGGAACAGGAAGAATTGTTTTAAGATGCAATTTTTAGTATATTTTAAAAGCATTTAGAAAAAAGAAAGAAGAAATGAAAAAACACAAACATTTAACACAGAAACAAAGACATTTTTATGCAAGTTAGAATAGATCATAATTTTTATTTTTTGTCTTTCATGTCAGTGCACTATTCATTCTTTGAGTTTCACTCATAGGTTACATTCAAACACAGTGTTCGTAAAATTGACAGCTCATGACAATACAAAAGAAAAATATTAATACATGTAGTACAATATACACATTTATATTAATTCCATAAATTTTCAAATAGCAAGAAACATGATAATGCATTCAACTTCCTGGTAAAGGCAAATCATGGATTGTTTTTGAGACATGCTGAATACTGAAAAACCAAAACCTTATACAAATGGTGACAGTTTGTTTAACAAATTTCTGTGGCAATCCCATAATCTGTCTGTGTTTGCAAGGGATTATGAGAGGTATACACTGACTTGATGGAAGCGTGTGGATTCCACCATCCATGGAGAAGTGACCGTATTGTTTTCTCCCCCATCTTCTCACAACTATTTATTCCATATTTGCTCAATTATTTAAAGGTATATGCTAGGGCTGGAAGTGGTGGCAGCATTGAGATTCCAGCCATTGGCTATATGCCGTGTTCAAATACTGCTGGATATTTCTTATTGAAAAAAACCTTTCAAATGTGGACAAAGATGTACAACTTGTTAGGGTGCTACGGGTCATTTGTGGGTTTCCTGGTTTTTAAATAAAGGGTTTTGATAGTGATTCCTGAGTGCATGTCATCATAGTTATATTTATTTCAATTAGTAAACTAGTCTGGAGTGGCAGTCCTCTTCAAGCAGGGCTTCAAGGATGTATTGTCGTGGATTTCCTCAGGAGTGGCTGTCCTCCTATAGATGAGGCACTAGATAGAGATACATGAAATCAGGAATTATTTTGCCAACTGCTCATTCGACTGCATTGTGTGTTGCTTGTGCTTTAATTTCATTTCAATATGTTTTTCAACCATGCTTATCACTATGGCAAGTGCTCTATCCACTGAGCTAAATCTAAAACTGTATAATTCCATATCAGAACTTTTTCCCATTTTGCTTATATTTAGTATCCAATGTAGGCTTGATTTTTTAATTATTCACCTGATGATGATGAACACGTTTAAAAATGTACACATTTTCTTTATTATACTAATAAATATGTCATGTATACTGCAACTGTGATTTTCAAATTGCAAAACTTACCCATAATACATTACAAAATTTGTTTTAATGATTCTGTGAAATAAATGATCAAATTGAAAATTATCTTTGATGAAAGAAGGAAGGAATTGTTTTATTTAACAATGCATTCAACACATTTGTTTTGATGGTTATATGGCATTAGATAATTATATGGTTAAGGACCAAACAGCTATTGAGATAGGAAACCTTCTGTTGCCACTTCATGGGCTACTCTTTTCGATTAACAGCAAAGGATCTTTTATATGCACCATCCCACAGACAGGATAATACATACCACAGCTTTTGTTACACCAGTTGTGGAGCACTGGCTGGAATGAGAAATAGCCCAGTGGGTCCACTGATGGCAATCGGTTCCAGACTGACAGTGCATCAAGCAAACGCAATACCACTGGGTTACGTCCCGCCATCTACCTTTGATGAAAACATTATAGAAGAGCAGAGTTTTAAAATCCCCTCCCTAATATTTGGGGATGGGACATAGCCCAGTGGTAAGCACTTGCTCAATGTGGGATCGATCCCGTCAGTGGGCCCACTGGGCTATTTCAACCAGTGCACCACAAAGGTTGTGGTATGTAATACCCTGTCTTTGGAACGGTGCATATAAAAAAATCCCTTGCTGCTAATCAAAAAGAGTAGCCCATGGTGTGGGAACAGCAGGTTTCTTCTCTCAATATCTGTGTGGTCCTTAATCATATGTCCGACACCATATAACCGTAAATAAAATGTGTTGAGTGCATCGTTATATAAAACATTTCTTTATTTCCCTGCAGTCTGATAAAAGGCAGCCAGAGCAAACATCTAAAGGACGTACAGCTATGAATTGTTATTGAAACATGTATTAACAGGAGAATAGGATTCCAGGGTTATTTTCAGTGCTGGACTAGGACTTACAGGCAGGCACTGTTGACCCATATGTATAGCACAGAGGTGTCAGCTTATGTTGAGCCTGGTATTAATTTAAAAGGAATAATAATAAAATAAATATAGAGAAAATCTGGTCAGCAAATGAGAACCATATTAATAATGCAAGTAAACTAAAGATCCGAGTTAGCAAAATATACTGCTGACTTAGACAGTACAGCCCCGTCAGTGGGCCAATTGGGCTATTTCTCATCACAGCCAGTGCACCACAACTTGTATATCAAAGGCTGTGGTATGTGCTGTCCTGTCTGGGATGGTGCATATAAAATATCCCTTGCTGCTAATCAGAAAGAGTAGTTCATGAAGTGGCGACAGCGGGTTTCCTCTCTCAATATCTGTGTCGTCCTTAACCATATAACTATAAATAAAATGTGTTGAGTGCGTCGTTAAATAAAACATTTCTTTCTTTCTTTGTAGACGGTGCAGTAACGACCTTGATAAACTAGTAGATAAGATTTTCTGAAAAACTTATCAGAATTTACAGAACGGTCCTGTTTTGATTGTGTTCTCTACACCAATATTTGACTTTGTGTGTGTGTATACCGACTAAGTACTCTTGACTCACACAGCATTAAGTTCAAACCACGGTGGAGATAATGGGTACATGGGACCACTTGAATGAACCAAGATTTGAAATCACCTCTCACAAAGCGACAGGATCAGTAAATCATTATACTAGATTAAAGTGGCAGCCAAGGAGATGTGTAAACTTTTGGGAGTAATGCCCGATTTAGTGCTTGCCTGAGGTCTGATAGACCAGAGGATCAAATCCCATTAGAGGACTTGTCAGTTATTTCTACTAACCCATTAACCTCTGTCCCATTAGACAATTGTGTATATAGTGTTTTTCCTAGCTTGTTTTAGCATGGTGCAGCACCGTGCCTCAATAGTCTAGCACCATCTTGCCTTAATCAGGACCATGCTGCCTTGAGATTAAACAAGCCTTTTTCAGTTATTAATTCTAAAATAGCCTTTATAAATCACCCAAAAAGGTATTATCAATTAATAAATATGTGTTTTATATATTTTGTCATTCATTTATTAAGGCAAGCACATAAATTACATTAATGTTTATTTCAATTAATTTTTGTGTATTTTGTGAAAAACAGGTGCCCCGAAAATGGTGAAAATGCCCCAAAAGTGCTTGATCTACCATGCCTTGCCTAATTTCTAGGAAATCACTAGTGTAGCATAGCCAGGATAACACATTAGATTCAATAACTGTTATAAATATGACAATGAAAGAAAGAAAGAAATGTTTTATTTAACAACGCACTGAACACATTTTACTTACGGTTATATGGCGTCAGACATATGGTTAAGGACCACACAGATATTGAGAGAGGAAACCTGCTGTCACCACTTCATGGGCTACTCTCTCCGATTAGCAGCAAGGGATCTTTTATATGCACCATCCCACATACAGGATATAGCACATACCACAGCCTTTGATATACCAGTCGTGGTGCACTGGCTGTGATGAGACTTTTTCTTACTATACTTATGCAGGAAGGAAGGAATTTTTTTATTTAACAACATACACAACACATTTTATTTACAGTTATATGGCGTCAAACATATGGTTAAGGACCACACAGATATTAAGGAAGGAAACCTGCTGTTGACTCTACATTGGCTACCCTTTTCGATTTGCACTCTTTTATATGCACCATCCAATAGATATGATGGCGCATACTATGACCTTTGATATACTAGTCGTGGTACACTAGCTGGAGTGAGAAATAGCGCAATAGGCCCACTGACGAGGATCGATCCCAAACTGACCATGCACTAAGCAAACTCTTTATAACTGGGCTACGTCTCGCCCCCTATACTTATGAATTAAATGTTACATTATTTGATAAATTGTATTATATGTATGTACTGAACTCATAAGCTTCTTTATGTATGTATGTACGTATTTATTTATTTATTTATTTATTTATTTATTTATTGTAGGGCACAGTGTTTCTCCAGCATTCTGATGAGCTGAAGGTCGTGGTCAACATATCTTCTCCAACTCTGCAGGAGGCGTACAGTGTGAACGTTGATTTGGCCAACCATGACAACACACTCCTCGTGCAAGTGGTAAGTACAGATCACCATCATCAGCATCACCACCATCATCATCAGCATCATCATCACCGGAAGCAACAGCAGCAGCAGCAGCAGCAATAATAACATTAGCAACAGCAACAACAAAAGCAGCAACAATAACAACAACAGCAGAAACATCAGCAGCATCAACAACAACAACAACAGCAGCAACAAAAACAGCAGCAACAACAGCCACAACAGCAGCAGCAACAAAAACAGCAACAACAACAACAACAGCAGCAGTATCTTATAAGCAGCACCATTACCACAATTCAGTTCACTAACATGTTTACCAACTCTTTGACACCAATAGCCAATGCCACAATTCAGTTCACTGAGATATTTACCAACTGTTTGACACCAATAGCCATTACCACAATTCAGTTCACTGAGATATTTACCAATTGTTTGACACCAATAGCCATTACCACAATTCAGTTCACTGAGATATTTACCAACTGTTTGACACCAATAGCCAATACCACGATTCAGTTCACTTAGATATTTACCAATTGTTTGACACCAATAGCCAATACCACGATTCAGTTCACTTAGATATTTACCAACTGTTTGACACCAATAGCCAATACCACGATTCAGTTCACTTAGATATTTACCAACTGTTTGACACCAATAGCCATTACCACAATTCAGTTCACTGAGATATTTACCAATTGTTTGACACCAATAGCCATTACCACAATTCAGTTCACTGAGATATTTACCAACTGTTTGACACTAATAGCCAATACCACGATTCAGTTCACTGAGATATTTACACACTGTCTGACACCAATAGCCAATACCACGATTCAGTTCGCTGACATATTTACCAACTGTCTGACACCAATAACCAATACCACGATTCAGTTCACTGATATATTTACCAACTGTCTGACACCAATACCCAATACCACGATTCAGTTCACTGATATATTTACCAACTGTCTTGACACCAATAACCAATGTATTTATTGTGCTGAGGTGTTACTAGTCCCCTACCAGTCGAACCGGAGGGGACTATATGTTTTATCTCTGTCCTCCTAGCTATCCGTTCGTAGGTCTGTCTGTGTGTTGTCCATCTGTCCCGCATACAGTTTTCTGGATGTTCTTTTTCTTCACAGTGCCTTGAGGTATTGAGCTGAAATGCTGTGTATACATGTAGCTTTATCATGCACTGTTACACATCAACTTTGACAGAGTTATGGTTCTTGAAGTTAAGCGATAACAACATTTGTTGTGTCTGGTAGAGGACATGTATGGTTTAGCTGTACCCTCAGAATGCTTGTTAAACCATTCAGTCATTTGTTATTTCTTTCTTTGGTTTCTTTTTCTTTGCTTGTTAGTTTGTTTCATTTATTTGTTCATTCCGTTCATGATTATTAATAATATTACTCTATAACTTTTCTGTTTGCAGTATGAGAAAAAACCAGCAAGTCTGGCATTCATTGGTCTAAAATGGCTTATGGTTGGCATAGCAATAGCCACGCTTCTGGTAATGTTCTGTGCCTCCTTGTACGGGGTGTACTGGTACAAGTCCAAGCGATCGTTCTATGACCTGGCTGAACGGAAGAGCTGTGCCAGCAGCAGTCAGCACGGCTTGTACCGGTCACGCAACAGCATGCACCTTGCCGTGCAGCATGGGGACCTGGTGATGATGCCAGACCGTGAGGAGGCTGACAACATCCACAATGACGACACCCTCAAGCAGGTGCCTGAGCTGCCTGAAGAGGAAGAGGCTGAGGCTCTCGAAATGGTGGGTGGAAATTGAAATAAAGAATTGTGGGTCTCTTGAAATGGTGGGTGGAAGCTGAAATACAGAATTTTGGGTTTCTTGAATTGGTAAGTGAAAGTTGAAATATAGGATTGTGGGTCACTCGAAATGGTGGGTGGAAGTTGAAATACAGAATTGTGGGTCTCTTGAATTGGTGGGTGGAAATTGAAATACAGAATTTTTGGTCACTCGAAATGGTGGGTGGAAGTTGAAATACAGAATTGTGGGTATCTTGAATTGGTGGGTGGAAATTGAAATACAGAATTTTTGGTCGCTCGAAATGGTGGGTGGAAGTTGAAATACAGAATTGTGGGTCTCTTGAATTGGTGGGTGGAAGTTGAGATATAGAATTATGGGTCTCTTGAAATGGTGGGTGGAAATTGAAATACAGAATTGTGGGTCTCTTGAATTGGTGGGTGGAAGTTGAAATACAGAATTGTTGGTCTCTTGAAATGGTGGGTGGAAGTTGAGATACTGAATTGTGGGTCATTCGAAATGGTGGGTCAAAATTGAAATACAGATTTGTGTGTCTCTTAAAATGGTGGGTGGAAATTGAAATACAGTATTGTTGGTCTCTTTTAATGGTTGGTGGAAATTGAAATACAGAATATGAGGCTCTGACAATGGAGGGTGGAAATTGAAATACAGAATATGGGTATCTAAAAGTGTTGAATGGAAACTGAAATACAGAATATGGGTCTCTTGAAATGGTGTGTGGAAATTTGAATACAGACTGCATGGGTCTCTGGAAATATGATATACATGTATTACCATATTGATACTATACAAATTAACATTCTTAGCAAAACTAAGAATTACTCCTTTTGACCTAGTTTCAGGGGAGTGATGGGGAGCGAGGGTGATAGCTCCCTTTAAATGGCAAGGTCTATACTCTTTTGACCTAGTTTCAGAGGAGTGATGGGGAGCGAGGGTGATAGCTCCCTTTAAATGGCAAGGTCTATACTCTTTTTGACCTAGTTTCAGGGGAGTGATGGGGAGCGAGGGTGATAGCTCCCTTTAAATGGCAAGGTCTATACTCTTTTTGACCTAGTTCAGGGAGTGATGGGGAGCGAGGGTGATAGCTCCCTTTAAATGGCAAGGTCTATACTCTTTTTGACCTAGTTTCAGGGGAGTGATGGGGAGTTTTAGTGATTGACTGACAACATTAATTTAACGAGGGACAGATAATCTGTAATTCCAAGTATTGTATTTATTATGCATAGTGTAAATAGTTTAAAAACTTAAATTTTAAACTTCTTACATGGCATAAACTGTATAATATAAAAGACGTGAACATCTGAGGAAACTGATGATGTCACGAAAGAAAAGCAATGATGTCAAAAGCTATCTTTATGGCTATCTTTAGGTACACAAATCAAATGTAAGTAAGAGAGGTCACATTCGTAATGAACTGATGTTTTTAATGGGAAGGGAATGAACTACAAATAAATTAGTTTAGAGCCTGTTTAACTGTTAACAAGAACAAATTGCTTAAATGATTTAAACAAAAGCTGAACAGTGGTGGAGCTAAATGTTTTGCAAAATCTCATCAATCACAGATTACAGTCGAGGAAACTGATGTCACCAAACTAATGTCATGAGGTCAGCAGGAAAAGATAGCTTCTGTCTTACGCTAGGGAAAGGACAAATATATTCACCCGCATCTCACTACCCATATGGATAATAAAGGTGAAAAACTATGATGTGAAAAGGCAACTTTTAAGTTGTATACAGTTTTATGATGGAACTGTTTTTAATTTTCAGGAAGAACTGAAATACAAGACTGCCAAGAAAGATTTGAACGAAGAAACAGGAACGGATGTTCCAAGCATGAATGACAAAAACCTCATGAAGAGCAGATGTCACTCCCACATGAAAACCGTCTACAAAGACTTGCTCAAACACGAGGGTATCAAGAAGAAGGTTCGGCACCGCAAGACGGCAAACGGGACGTACAACACGGTCATGGAATATCCTGAGGAGTCGGACAACGACTCCTGCGACAGTGTTAAAGACAGCAGTGATATGGATAACGAGGATGGTGATCGGGGACACCTGTTAGACAAACAGCACACCACAACAACACAGCTCTCAACATTTTGTCCACTCGACAAAGAACATCTGACTTTCCATCCCAACGGAGTGCCAAGAAAGGACAGTTTCGAGCAGTGTTCTCCACATTTAGAATCCTCCAGCAAAGAACTGAAGACTTTTACCAGAGTTGACGATCTGTCAAATCTGAAGCAAGCAGAGTTTGGTAAACAAGAGCAGGTAACTCCTGCTGATGAAGGTATGTATGATATGAATGATGACAAGAATTATTCCCCCTTCTTGGTACAGGCTGATGTACATCCAGTAGGACCGGCATCAGAAATACTGAAACTGTCACCAGAGAAGTTAAAAAGCCTACAGCAGACTGAGCATCCTGGTGTTGCTTCCTCAAACACTAATCCAGTGACTGGCGGCAAACCGTCAACTCGTAAGGTTGCCTTTCAGGATGAAACGGATTGCGAGGAACCAAAATCTGTGGATGAAGCACTGGAGATGTTTGAGGAGATTTCTCGTAAATACGAACTCGGGAGTCGTCTCGAGGCGATAAGAGAGAGTGTTGGCGAAGACTCCGTCAGTGTGATTAGTGAAGGTGCCTACTCCCGTTCTATTTACGGCAGTAGTGAGATATTCGACACCAACTCCCGACCTCACGTTTACTTTGACATTAATGACTCTGATCTGGAGCTGCCCCCGGATAATGACGATCTTCTCTCGGACTGCAGCATCCCCAGTCCTCTACCATTATCAATGTCGAGGTCAGCCAAACCAGGAGCCCAGCCACCTTTGAAAGATTCCAGGAACCGAGACGCAGAGCCTGTTAGCACCAAACCACATGTGTCACCTTCTGGTCCGGTTTTCAGCACCTTTGGGGTGTATGCTCCAAAACCTTACAATGGTGACAGGATCGTGAAGCCTGGTGAATTGTCCAGCCCAACGACCCCGTCAGATCAAACACAGAATCACTCAGCCAAGTCTGATGTGAGGAAGGTTTCCCCACCACTACCTCCTCCCCCTGAAGAGTTCAGACAACCAAGTGATGCTGATTCCTCCTTTGATTTCCCTCCACCACCCAAGGTGTTCTCAAAAAGTGGAGAGTATGTGGAGTTTGAGAAAAAGTCTACAAAGAATGGGCCAGTTGCAGAGACTAAGATGATGGGACCGAAGCTTTCAGGACGAGGATACGTAGCTGGATCAAAGTAGTGAGTTTTAGCTTTCCTCCTAGTTTTTTTTTTTTTCTTTTCTTTTCTCTTTCTTTCTTTGTTTTTTTTCTTCTTTTTTTTTAAATTTTTTCTTTCTTTCTCTTTCTTTTTCTTTTTCTTTTCCGTTTCTTTTTCTCTTTGTTTCCATCATCCTGTCTTTCTTTCTTTCTTTCTGTCTTTCTTTCTTTCTTTCTTTCCATGTTTTCTTTCTTTCTTTCTTTCTTTCTTTCTTTCTTGCTTTCCATGTTTGCTTTCTTTCTTTCTTTCTTTCTTTATCCAATTCAAGAAAACATATAACCTTTTGATGTAATTCATCTTAATTTGCAATTTTGCCTCCACTTATTTGCCCCAAATATAAATGCTATTTAGTGACATAATGATACATATAGACTTGCATATAAAAAAAGCTTTTCAAATCTTCAAGTGATATTGGGTCGAATTTACAAAACCTGTTTACAAGTCTTATAAGTGTGCAACTACATACATTTACAATGCTTAAACACCTGTTTATGTCTTACACACGTGTAACTACATACATTTACAATGCTTAAACACCTGTTTATGTCTTACACGCGTGTAACGACATACATTTACAGTGCTTAAACACCTGTTTATGTCTTACATGTGTGTAACTACATACATTTACAATGCTTAAACACCTGTTTATGTCTTACACGCGTGTAACGACATACATTTACAATGCTTAAACACCTGTTTATGTCTTACACGCGTGTAACGACATACATTTACAGTGCTTAAAC
>JAECMU010333349.1:367-17663 GCA_016106625.1 Dracogyra subfuscus
GCGACTTGTACATAATTAGAAACTTAAAATAAAATTCACATATAAACCGCACCGTTATATAAACCGCCCCCTCCGATATGAAAAAAAAAAGTAGCGGCTTATACTCCGCAAAATACGGTAGTTTAGACTCCAGAACTGTTACTTGCATTTTTATAAATATGAGAAATACATTTTGTGATATTAAAAACACCAGGATGACCTAAAATACTTCGAATGTACGAAAACTGATTAACTAAACCATAAAATCTAAGTGAAGTCTGATTTCAGTCATCAAAACGGCTATAATAGTAAACAATATGCTTTAGTGTTTAAAACCTAGGGTATGTCCCTTTAAGTAATAGAAAGTATTACATATTCAAAAAGGTTTGTCTAATACTAGGCTCAGACTGTCAACTGGCATGATGCAGTTGTCCAACTCGATGGTTGCATTGTAATTTCCTCAAATCCCGACTTAGGACAGGTGCACTCAGATTAACAACTAATAGACCATAGATGTATAAAATGAAAATCTAAGCTCTCTGACTACCAACTGAATATTCGTAGAAGTCATGAGAGAAGAAAGTCGGCTGACTTTCTCATGGCAGTTGGTTGTCTGAGCACAGCATTAGGGTTTAAATGATTGCTAAACAACACTTTGCCTTGTTTTGGTCTTTCTGAAGGCAAAAAACCTGGTGCCGTTCTTCTGCGACATCATCATCCTCATCATCAGGAATGTCACTGTTCTCTGCGGGGATGTCCCGAATCTTCGAGGACCAACACAACTGTTCACCTGGGTTAGCACCAGTGCTGTGGATGTCCAGAATTCTCAGGAGGAGGTACATAATTCCGAGATGTATGACAGACTGAAAACAAAAAGAAGAACATATTAAAGGGGTATAGACCCCAGTTTAAACCCACATAAAATGGACAGTAAGTTTAGTTAATTTACAAACCTGTTACTCATTTGGATATTGTTACAACAGAGTGAAAGAAGTCTGTGACATTAAAATAGGAAAAATCTTTAAAAATAGATGAACTTAAATCAATAAACTGGTACTTCTCAAACACAAAAGCGTTTTGAAAAATATGAAATATGCTTTTTTTGGTATTAGAAACATCAGGATGGCCAGAAACACTTTGGTTTTATGGAAATGGATCATCTAAAGAATAGAATATAAGTAATATTTGATATCAGTGATCATAAAGAAAGAAAGAAAGAAATGTTTTATTTAACGATGCACTCAACACATTTTATTTACGGTTATATGGCATCAGACATATGGTTAAGGACCACACATATATTGAGAGAGGAAACCTGCTGTCGCCATTTCATGGGCTACTCTTTCCGATGAGCAGCAAGGGGTCTTTTATATGCACCATCCCACAGACAGGATAGCACATACCACAGACTGATATACCAGTCGTGGTGCACTGAATGTCACGAGAAACAGCCCAATGACCCCACCGAAGGGACTCGATCCCAGACTGACTGCACATCGAGGGAGAGCTATACCACTGAGCTACGTCCCGCCCCTCAGTGATCATAAACAGCTCTAATAGTGAAACATTGCTGTACTCCAGCCTTTGATATTCCAGTCGTGGTGCATTAGCTGTAACGAGATATAGCCTAATGGGCCAACCAATACAGATTGATTCTAGTCCGACCTCGCATCAGGCGAGCTCTTTACCATGTCACACCCCTACAATAACAATGTGTGAGTCTTCTAACTTTCTCAGACTACATATGCAGGCATGACAATGAAACTTGATAAAATCAGCTGAAAGCTTTGCGAACTATGTGCAAAATGACCTAAATAGCTTTCAAATCCGTGGAATTTCGCAGAAATTTGTCATGCCTGATATGCATGTGTAGGTCCTTAATCTTAAAAAATGGAGCTACATGTATGTTGGTAAGACGGAGGAAATAATTTGATGAACACATTTGGTATTCATTAGCAACCTTCGGTATACACTTCTGCTGCCAATACTTCTACTTTCAATACAATTATACATCTCGGTATGCTCAATAAATATCCATGTATAACCATCCACTTTTTTTTAAATGACCTCCTCTACATTATGTCCACAGAAAAAAAGTTATAATACCCTGAAAATCACAAACAATTTTATCTTTGGGGATGTTTTCATTTATAGTATCTAAAAATAGATTAACAAAAGGCTGACATTTTTATTATTCACTACTTTAGTTTTTTAATAATTGTTTTTAAATTAATATATACATTTTCTTAATAGTAGTTGAGGCTAAAATAAATCAGCTAAATATGAATTTATCAGTTGGCCAGGTTAAAGAAAAAAGTAACAAAAAAAACAAAAACAAAAAAAAAACCCAGAAAAGAAATAAAATAAAATCATAAGAACTGAAATGACAAAAAAGATTGAACAAAAAAAGAAGTAATAAAATAAAATTAAAATAAAAATATAAAAAAGCAATAAAAAGCAATAAAAAGCAATAAAATAATAAAAATCAATGAATATACATTTGTATATATATATATATATATAATTTGTTTTTAAATAAATACTTATTAATACACCGAAATACCCACCATGATGATTGGATAGAGGATGTTATTGTCCCACTTGAAATACATGTCAAAGGTCACTGGTTTCTGCAGGATGCCTGCCACAACTGAGATCTGCAAGCAACATTTCACTTGATTATATCGGGTGGTCCAAAAAGCCCCGACTGAATATAGAATTATTTTTAAATTACGGGGATTGTAATTTGAATATTACTACATGTACATGTATGTGGACATCTGAGTAGGTAGATACCTGACACATTCAGTAAAAATGTTAGACCCATTGGTCAAACATATTGTCAAAATAGGAACATATTCAAAATTGTAAATTTAAAAATACAACGCCATAAGCTACAATGTATGTGGCCCCCAAAAAACCCCAATAACTCAAGTCAATATGGAATTATCTAAAAACCTGTAACTGCAATATTCGACAGTCATGTACATTTGTAGCTATTCACCACCTTCAGTGAAATGTTTAGGGCCATTATTGTTAAACCAGCAACAGACACAACATTGGAACAAAAAACCTTCAAGAGCAGAAGATAAGTGAAATGTTATCTACTTTTGTTTATGTGGTCAATTATAATTATCTATCATCTTGAGCTTAGACTGCTCTCAAATGTTATTTTTCATAAGGAAATTATTTTCTGATTTCTCCAACATGAATGTTTACCATAATTACTTCTGTCTTATTTGGTTCTTTTTGTTCATTCTCAGTGAACACTTCCATGCCGTAAATAAACTTTAAGGTAGAGAACATTTCACTTATCTTTTGGTTTCACATTTGTTTACTTACAATTTTTAATCTGTTGCTATTTAAAAAATATTTGACCTACACGCCTACAGTTTTCACTGAATGTTGCAAATATTCACACACTAATAAACTGTATGAAATATTAAAATTAGAATCCCCATACGTTTTAGCCCATTCCATATTCAGTAAGGTTATCATTTTTTGGAGGGTCAAAGATACATGCGGATTAAAGCACATCTACATGTATGTAACAATGTATTTGTAGCAAATGAAGTTTTTTTTTATGGAACTTGTTACAGTATTTACAACTGATATTTAAACACTGAACCCAAAGCATTTTTAGTTAAAGTTTATTTTGTTTAATGACACAACTCCAGCACATTGATTTAGGAGGTAACCGGTTTTTAGATTTGCGAGCGTTATTGTCTGTTTGATCCCACAAATGTAATTTCTGACCGAAGGTGTTAGCCTGAGCAAAAAATTTAAACATTTGTGGCTATCAAATAAACAATAACACCTGGAAATCTAAAAACTCCATACTGTAAACTGAATCGTTTTTCTACAGAACTAACTGTATATTTGGCATTTCTTGAAAAGAAAATGCCTGGTTACAATCTAAGTGTAAACCCCTGAATCGTCAACTTCGCCTGTTCCAACTGCTAATGACGTCATTAGCTTTCCAGGTGTTACTGTTTATTTGACCACGGAAAAAGAATGTAATTAACCAATCACAATACAGAACACACTCCAGTCGGTCTACAATTATTAATCATCTGCTATTGGGGCGAGACGTAGTCCAGTGGTACTGCGCCCACTCGATGCATGATCGGTCTGGGATCGATCCCCGTCAGTGGGCCCAATGGGCTATTTCTTGTCACAGCCAGTGCTCCACGACTGGTATATCAAAGGCTGTGGTATGTGCTATCCTGTCTGTGGGATGGTGCACATAAAATATCCCTTGCTGCTAATCGGAAAGAGTAGCCCATGAAGTGGCGACAGCGGGTTTCCTCTCTCAATATCTGTGTGGTCCTTTATCATATGTCTGACACCATATAACCGTAATTAAAATGTGTTGAGTGCATCGTTAAACATTTCTTTATTTCATATGCTACTGGATGTAAAACATATGGTCATATTGACACAGTTATAGTGAGGAAACCCGGTACTTTTTTCCATTAGTAGCAAGGGATCTTAAATGCATCATCCAACAGACAGGATAGCACATACTACATCCTTTGATATAGCAGTCATGGTGCACTGGATGGAACGAGAAATAGCCCAATGTGGCCACCAATGGAGATCGATCCTAGCAAAGTATTTTTAGATAACATACACATAATGCAGGTTCACAATATATTTTATGAAATATCTTACCCTGTCTATGTAGTAGATCCCACCAAAAACGATATAAGGTGGATCAATGGCACACATCACATAGTGAACATTCTCTGCTACATCCGGGGCACCCAACATATCCATCAGAGATACCGCTATATACGGAATAATTCCCGACTGAAAATAGACATAAAATGATAAATAGGTGAAATAATTTAAGTAAATTCATAAAACTACAGTATTGTAAATCTATCCTCAGATTGTTTGTAATATTGTAATAAGTAACCACGAGCAACAAAAAACAGAAGCAGAAAAGAATGAGAAATATAATTCAGAGAACACAAAACAAAAATACCCAGGTAAGTCAGGTAAATTAATATGAAAGAAAGAAAATGAACAAGAAGCTTATCGACTGAAAGAACTCTACTAATTAACTTCAGGGCTGCAACTTAAGAATCTGTCTCCCACTGCAATTTAAAACAAAATTTACCATGGGTGAAACGACCAATTTTGGGCCTACTTATGGCAGTTTAAAAAAAAAAGAGACATTTTAAATTTTGTTAGTAGAAGATTAGAAATTTGGAGAGTGCCTCAGATGATTTAGGTTTTTGGTTTGTTTAACGACGCACTCAACACATTATAATTACAGTTATATCGGCGTTGGCCATATGGTTATGTAGAGAAAAAAAAACAGTGGTTAGCTGACGGAGATCAATGCCCCAGATGATTACTGTGCAAAGTTTCAGAACAATTCACTTGAAACTGAAGGACAAAATAAGATTTCAAAGAAAAAGTTGATGGACGGATGGATAATATAAAAATAAAAAAGAAGCTCTGCTGACAAACGTATCGGATCTAAAAGCGGCATTAAAATAACAAGAATTTATTTATCAGTGAAATGTAAACGTCTGAAATTAAAAGTTACTCAATAAAAGGAATGATTTTTTATTTTTATTTAAAGGGTAAATATTTCATTTATAAAACAAAAATAAACAACAAAAAATAATAAAATAAAGAAAAAGAAACGTAGTATATTTTTAACATTCATTATTCTTAAAATTTAACTAAGTACTGGTTATCCTTTACATGAAATTCTTGGCACCAAATAATTATGCTAATTCTAACATTAAATTTCATCATCATAATAAAGAACTTTCAAGACCATCAATTACTTAAACTTGGAAATTCCAGAAATATCGCAGCACATAGATTGCAATTTGATATTTTAATTATGAAGCAATCTGTGAAGGAATACTTACAAAGATGAAGACATTGGGCAGAACTGCCTGACAGGTCTCAAAGCTTTTAAAGGTAAACGAGAACACGTAGGCGAGCAGGAGATTGGCCGGGATGTACGCTATGAAGAGTAACACCAGTATTAACATGGCTCCTTCAGTAGTGAATGATGGGATCTGAAATGGAAGTATCATCATCTGTACACCAGTGTGCCATGAAGCAATCAATTCACTTTGAAACTGAATACACTGTTGTTACCGCCTGACAGGTCTCAAAACTTTCAAAGGCAAACGAAAACACGTAGGCAAGCAGGAGATTGGCCAGGATGTATGCTAGGAAGAGTATAGCACCAGTATTAACATGCCTTGATCCTTCAGTGGTGAATGAAAGGATCTGAAATTGAAGTATCGATAAAAGTATTACACCCATGTGTGAATGGTAATATTATTACAATACTCATGTCAGGAGTCCTATTGTATTACCCTCGCTCTCAATTGGGCAATACAAGAATCCTGATATTTGTTTCTTAAAATCAGTAACACACACAAGCTCATATATTAATCTCTATGTCTTACATATGATGCAGTATCACAGACGAATTTCTCATCCCAAATGGGGGAAAGGGATCTCACCACACCCCTACATTTATGGTACAAGATACACTTTATAATTCTGTCATTTGACATCTTACTTCCGTTCTTTGACATCCAACAGCTGATGATTAATAAATCAATGTTCTCTAGTGGTGTTGTTAAACAAAACAAACTTTTTTACCTCAGTTTCTTTCACAATAATTACAATTATGGATCTTAGGGCCCTAAGCAATGTACATTGTAATTGTATCCCAAAGAGATTTGCATTTGAAATAAGTTTTAGAAGTTTTTTCTTAGTCAACCCCCACCCCCCCCCCAACTAAATTCTGGATGCAGTGACGTATCGTGGGATGCAGTGGCGTATCGTGGGATGCAGTGACATAGTATGGGTTGACAGCACACAGGGCAAGGCAAGTACTGCTCCCCCTAACCAGTGGACAGCTAGCACTCCCAGAGTCCCTTCCACCGGTCCAAAATTTTACGCCCAGGGTAGTTTGCCCCAGTGGCCCTGGCCACGCTATGCCACTTAGCCATATACATGTACATGCAAGACACACTTGACTGTCGGGTAAATGCTGGGTGGGGAAAGAAACTATCCTGGTTAGGAATTTTTGAAGCTATCTTAGTGCTATGAAATCATAAAACCATTGTAGGCTGTGATGTCACTACAATACACACCACAGTGATGTCATAGCCTACAATGGTTTTATGATTTTGTAACACAAAGATACATGTAGCTTTGAAAATATAGGCCTTGCTTTTTTAATATGAATTGAAAGATAGCTTTTGATACCACTAATGTTACAAACCTGGGCAATCAGCACAATTATAATGCAAATGACAGCCGGAATGAGATAGATGCACAGGTGAAAGAGAAATGACGTGGTCCAGTACATGTTGAATGTGACTCCAGACACTCGTAACAGACTGCGGGCCTTGATCTATATAAAAAAAACAAAAGAACAGTGTATAATGGCTACATACATATATCACCAAATAAAAAAAAATACCAAAAGAAATGTGCAAGAATACAGTTCTGTTCAGTCCAAAAGAGTCATTATTTTTAATGTTTAGCCATTGTGATTTACTGCAGTTTTTGTCTGCAAACTAAAATACATTGTATAACAGAGTATCCCAATTTGTTATGAATCTCTGGTCAAGTTAAGTCCAACTATTTTCAATATATTCTTGAAAATTGTGAACTTCTTTTTTAATAGCATAACCTTTTTGTTAGAGTCATAAAAATACCCTACTAACTTCTTAGTCATAAACCCACTATTCAAAATGGTTAGTATACTAAAAGAAAAAACCTATTATTTTTATTAAGGTTGCAATCGATGTTTTTGCATTATTATTAAGTTTTAACAGCAAAATAATGCCAAATGTGTAGCACTAACACCCCTCACCTCGCCCCTACGAACAATCCTCTGCTGTTGTCACAATAGATACATCTTAAAGGATGGCACCAATTAAAAAAACCCATCCCTCCAACCTCCCCCAAGATGCATGTAATGAGGCAGTGCTCCAATGTAGCAAGAATACTCCCAATGTATTACAATACAAAGCACATAGGTACTGATGTTCTCAAACAATTATTCCGCTGTCTAGATGCAGTCAACATTTCCGTTTCTTCTCTCTAACTCGGAGGTGGGGTGGGGCAGGATGTAGCCCAGTGGTAAAGCGCTTACACTTACCTGATGCGCAGTCAGTCTGAGATCAATCCCTGTCAGTGGACCCATTGGGCTACTTATCCCTTCAGCCAGTGCTCTATGACTGATACATTAAATGCTGTAGTATGTGCTATCCTGTCTGTGGGATGGTGCATATAGAAGACTATTTGCTAATAATGATAAAATGTAGCAGGTTTCCTCTCTATAAGACTAAAAGGTTTAACAATATCCAATAGCCAACCATTAATAAATCAATGTGCTCTAGTGGTGTTGTTAATAAAAGCAATACCTTTTAGTGATTTCCCTAGAAAGTTCTCAAGGCATGGTAGACCAAAAACGTTTGGGGCATTTTCACCATTTTCGGGGCACTTGTATTTCATTAAAAACTGACAAAAATTAATTGAAATAAACTTTAATCTAATTTATGGGTTTGCTTTAATAAATGAATGGCAAAGGACATAAAAGTCATATTTTATTAATTAATAATACCTTTTTTGGTGTTTTATAAAGGCAATTTTATTATTACTTACTGAAAAAGGCTTGTTTAGTCTCAGGGCAGCATGCATGGTGCTGATTAAGGTAAGATGGTGCTAGACTATTGAGGCATGGTGCTGCACTATGCTAAAACAAGCTAGGGAAAACACTACCTTTTAACTCTTAATCTGGAATGCATTTATTTTATCCACACATTAATTATTCAAAATGGTTAATACCTGGCGATCGGCGACCATCTCCACAGCAAATCCTGCTGGTACAACAACAAATGCCACGGCAAGAACAAATGCTGCCGAGAATGAATTTGAATTGTAGGAGAGTTTTGGCTTGACAGACTGCACAACTGGCGGCCACATCAGACTAGATGCTGAGATTCCTGTCATGTTCTCAGCAAATGCAAGAAGTCCATTCAAAACCAGGTTGATAACTACTGGCAGTGAATGAATAGCGGAGTCGTTATACATTGCAGTGTATCTTAATTTCCGATTCTGCAGAGGAAAGAAGAAATATACATGAAGTATAAACATTTCAATCTGAATACATATTTATACTAAAAATGAATGAATGAATGTTTATCGACACCCCAGCACGAAAAATACTCCAGCTATTGGGTGTCAAACTATGCTAAAGTCAAATAAATAAAATGATGTTCAACATCCATATAAAAATTCAACAGGTAAATAAAAACAGAGAGTAAAGGACTGTGCAAAAGCACAAATATCAGAGATACATGTAGATACAATTAAAATTTAGTTTTAACGTTATTTGCTTCCTTTTTATTCAACAGATTATGAAATAAATATGTCATTTGCTTCCTTTTTATTAAACAGATTATAAAATAAATACTAACTGATCAACCACTAAATGGTTAGAGAAAACCACATTATTTTGAAGAATGGTCTACAACCATAACATGTTTTAACTTACCTGTATGAATCTCAACAGTATACTACTACTACTAAAAAAAACCTATAAAAAACCACCCCAAAGCCCACACTGGTGAAGAGAAACATGGTGGATTCACCAAAACAGTTAATTAATGTGAAATTTAATTCAAAGGTGGACACCCCCAACTTGTAATATGGAATATATTTTAGTTTTGTTTTAGTTTTTTTGGTTGGGTTAACGACGCACTCAACACATTTAATTACGGTTATATCGGCGTCGGACATATGGTTATGTCGAGAAAAAACCCCAGTGGTCAGCTGACGGGGATCGATCCTAGACCGACCGCGCATCAGGCGGGCACTGTACCACTGGGCCAAGCTGCCCGCTATATTTTACACTGCCTGATAATTAAATTGAGGTAGTATATATCTTACCGGTACTCTTTTTAAGTCATGAAGGTTAAAGCCCATCCAGTGTTTTGGCAGATCACCAATATTCACAGAAGCATTGACCTTGTCTACATCATAGACACTCTTCAGTCCATCTATGAACCGGTTTGAAACTGCAGTGCCTTAAAAGTATAATAAAAAACACACACATTTAACTTAACAAAGTGAATAATAACCCACATAAAACTTGCAGAATTGTATGTACCAAGTTGTTGAAGAAACGTTATAACAAGTATTCATCTTTACCGTATATTGCTGTGTATTAACCGACTTTTGAAGTCTAGAAATACTTTCCAAACGAAGGTAGTCGGCTTATACATAGAGGCAACAAATTGATTCATAAAATTCAGATCGAAAACACTCTTGACCCCGACTTGCAAATTTTGATCAGACTCTTACAGTCTTTCACAGCTTATGTAACAATAAGTTATACACTGTATATATAAAACACCCGATCATGCAGTATTATGTTTTCTTTTGGTCTTTAATGCATTACTAGTTTGATAAATAATAAAAATTACTTGTTTTATTGTCATTTCAATGGTAAAAATGTGTTCCGCCATCTTTGTTTGACATCTCTATCTATATCATTTTCTAAGCTCTTATTTGAATGGATCACACAATTTTGTGTAAACAAAAGCCATGGACCACAGAATTATTTTTTGTGTGGGAAAACAGGGAATAAACATGCCTTAATGAGTTTATTATTTGCTGTCCAGTGAATAATTAAATTATTTATATGCAGTGATATGTTGTTACAGCTTGAATTGTTTATTTTCCTGTAATGATTTATTGGTGATAAATTATTTTTGCATGGCATGGAAGACGTTAGCATTACTATTAGTATAACGATTACTGTGTCTGTAATAATTAAAGAGGAAGAAAATATGAAAAAGAAAAGCACAAGTTTATTTATTGACAACGTATTATTGAAATCAATACAATGTATAACTGGGCAAAAGATGACTTCGGCTTATACACGAGGCCGATGATTTAGTACCTGATATTTCGGGTCAAACTAAGGAGTCGGCTAATACACGGCAATATATGGTATTACAAATGGTATAAGAGGAATAAAATCTCCAGTAAAGGATTTCCTCGGGAGTGGTTGTCCTCCACAGACTAGCTAGGCATTGGTGGTCCATGGAATTAATAACAACTATTTTGCCAAATGCCTTTCGACTCTGCATTCTGCAGATACATGTATGACCCTGATCACATATTACAGTTTTATCGTTCATATTCTAATAGATATTGTTCAGCCAATATCAATGATTCTTTAATTGATATATTGTTGTCAAGGCAATAATAAGGTTTCATTCATCTATACTCCTGTAGAATAACATTGTATGCCATATAATAATATACTAGATATATACTAGTAGCTAGGGAACTACCGTATAACTGGAGATTTTCGTGATTTAAATTTTTCGTGGTTTGTGGTATAAAAAAATTTCATGGTTTCTTATTTTCGTTGTTTACCACATCTAAATCGTAAGTGATTTTATTTTCGAGTTTTAGCGAGTCTAGTTGCGAGAATACTTCGGCTGCCAGTTGTTTGATACCACCAACGTGTAAAGTTAAACAATAGAGGGCTCGGCTGTAGCCTAATTGGCCACTGTCATAACCGGTATGCTATTCGCAAGACAACTGATCACAGTCTTTGCTGTCGTGTCAAGCCAATTACAATTTGTGTGAGATGCTTTCTAAGTCAGTCTGTGAAGTGTCTGATGTTTAATCTGAGCTTGACATGTTTCACTCACACTTATAGTAAACTGTTTTAGTGCGAGCTGTCGGCAGTGATAATTACTGTTGAATGTCCGAGCAGTATGTGGTTATCTGTAATGTGTATTTATTATTATGTGTGTAACTGTGCAGTTTGTGATTAACAATCAAGGACAAATATTGACAAAAACAACATAATTATTATGAAATTTAAATATATTTCATTATATTCTACAAAAAGTGAGATTCACACAATACATTAAAAAATATATAACTTGTTGTCTTGACTACACTATTCTCTTGTAATATCTGGTGAACTGCACATGAGAGAAAATAAACTATTCCAGTAAATTGTCAGTGTGCTATGGTTTTCACAATAAATATATTAGATAGAATTTGTCGATTTTTTCAAATATTTTCAAGGATTTATATTTTCAATGCTGATTACTTACCCTCGAAACCCACGGAAAAACAAATCCTCAAAGATTTCCTGTTATATGGTATACTTTTTGCAATTATTAACTAAAGCATTCAATATAACAATTGTTTGTTTTTTATTTCTGTCTTGACAGATTTGCCTTGCATTGTAAGAGGATAAATATTAATGTAAAATCTGTTCATGATATGTAAACTATTAAAATAAAAATAGAAACTTGCATTTTAAACTATATATGAATCATTGATAATTCAGATACATTACCTGTCGAATCAACAGCAAGGAAAGGTGGTTTATCTGGCCCAACGTAGAAAGGTTTCATTGTCACTGGTTTTATAAATGCTGTGTCCTCGGATGTGCCTTGCTTGCTGAGAACGCAGCCAATGATGACAAGCACAATGGGAATCAGAATCTGGAAGATCAATGCAGTTATGTTCCTGATCTTTATCTTTAGACGAATCTTGAGCAAGGTCCAGAATCGCTGAGACGTAACGCTGGTGTTTTCCTCCCACATGGTTGTCCGGTGGCACTTGCTTGGTGAGGATGGCTGGACTGGCACAGTTTCTTCAATCTCTGACCCTGTGACAATATACTGTTATAGCAGGGATGGAAATAGTGGCCTCCGAAAAGCAGTCATATTTTTTTAAGACCTAACAGGTGAAATGAAAATTAACCTGCTAAAAAATTGCAGGTAATTATTCATGAGACAGATGTATGTATGATAATCTCATCTTCTATTTTAATGTTACAATTAATGCTCTAAAACAAATCTTGGAAGTTCAAATTTTTCATACATTCTCCAAAACCTTCCACTCACCCTGAGTTGTCTTATTTCCAACGAGCCATATTTCTTATGTCCTGCTAAGTTAAACAAATAACAGCATGCCATTATTTTACTTCCTATTTCAAGCCCTGTTAAGCAAACAGTTGTGCTGGGAATCGGTTGGGATTTTATCATCGATCATTGGTTATATAATCAGTTAGCACCAACTGATCATCTTTCGATTACACTATCGATTAGAACTACATGAACATTTAAATAATAAGGATCATGCATCTACAGTATTGTGATGTTCACTGGGATCTATAGACCCTGCAAATGGCTCATTTAACACTTAACAACTATTCAATATCAATATGTACAGTGTCTCCGCTTAACTTTATTTTTGAGTTGCCATCTGGGCAAGTGGTGACAGCACTTTCACTTGCCCGGTTCTATTTTCACTTGCCTGAATAATATTTTCTAAAAACAATTAAAAAAAAAAAAAAATTCCAACAGATTATAAGAGAAAATACGAAAAGAAAAAGAAAATCGGTCGCCAGCCGGGCAACCTTATTGTGGGTTTTCGGTCGCCCGTCGTTGTTTTCAGTCACCAGGGGCGATCAGGCGACCAGACAACCGTTAAGTTAGAACCCTGTATGTATACATAAAGGAAAAGATCAACTCCCAACATATTTACGTTAATTTCATTGTCTAAACTGGAGGAACAATTACAGTTAACATCTTCAAGCCCTGTAATGCTGTGATGTTTTTTATTCTTAACAGCACTTTTTATGCTGTAGACTATATTAGGTGGGGGATTTCAAGGCATGTGGGCCTTTTACAATTTAGACTGACCGTTCAAAATTCGCGCCAAAATTTCCTCAAATCAAATTTGGGCGGACTGCTGTGCTCCCTTGCACCTGCCAGTGCAGGTGGTCCCCTTTCCCCCCCCCCCCCCAACTTTCTGTCTTGGACGAAAGAGCTTGCTTCACAAGCACTTGCGCCCACGACAGGCGTGTGCTACAACAGCTTGCTCTGAATGTGCACGTTAAACCCCTATGACATGACAAGGCATGTTGTTTGTTTTTTTAGCTGAACATTGTCTTAATTGCAGGAGTTGACTTTTCCACACAACTGATTTGAGATTTTTATAATCAATCATCAACTTTACATGTAGAGTCTAACCAATCAATTTTTAATCAAAGTCGATCATTGGAACATCACTAGCAAAAAAGAGTATTTTCTTTCACAACACACCTAAAGCACATGTTCCGAGCTACTCCACTGGCTATCCAGAGACAGGGCCCAGGACAGTCATGCCTGAAACCATAGAGGTATATGGGCATGTTAAAGGTACTCTCTCTATTTCTCTCTGTCTCTCCTAAAACACATTCATTGATTAATGATTGGCTGTCGATGTCAAACATTTGGTAATTGTGACACACAGTCTTTAGAGGAAACCCACTACAGGTTTCCATTGGCAACAAGTGATCTCTTATACGCACAGACAAAACAGCATGTACTATAATGGCCTTTAATATACAATACACCACACATCCCAGCCACACCCACGAAGCCCCATCTTGTACGCTTAATTATGATCACAACTCATGTGGAAGATATATACCACATTTGTATCTCATGGAATAGAAGTGAGTAGTTACCTATTTTCAAGAACACTTCTTCCAGTGATGTCATGGAAACTCCGTAGCCTTTAATACCGAGCGACTCGGAAAGTGTCTGTCTCTGGTCAACAGGTGACTCGAGTGCAGCAAACAATTCTGAGAGAAAACAAATGCATTGAAAATATCAGTTTCTTGTATAGAGGTAACTATTAAGACATTTGGAAATATCAGTTTCTTGTATAAAGGCAACTATTAAGACATTTGGAAATATCAGTTTCTTGTATAAAGGCAACTATTAAGACATTTGGAAATATCAGTTTCTTGTATAGAGGTAACTATTAAGACATTTGGAAATATCAGTTTCTTGTATAAAGGTAACTATTAAGACATTTGGAAATATCAGTTTCTTGTATAGAGGTAACTATTAAGACATTTGGAAATATCAGTTTCTTGTATAAAGGCAAACTATTAAGACATTTGGAAATATCACTGTTTCTTGTATCTAGATAACAATTAATATATCTGCTAATATGAAATATTTATTGATCGAATAATTTTTTTTTTTTAATCTGACATTTTTCAGCAAATGACCAGTAAATTGTACTCTTTTTCAATTTTCAGTCTGAGCTTATATGGTACAGCTAGCTTACTTGATAAAACACACACATGTAGTAGAAAGTGCAAATAGTGAAAGTATATATAGTATTGTACACATCTTAAGTTGAGAATGCCTCACTTGGTCTCACTAATAGGCTGTATCCCCTCCTACATGTATCAAACAGACTTTTAATTAAGTAAAGAAGAAACATGCTTTTGTAACACCAACCAAAAACATTTTAAGCTGCACCTACTATGTGAAAATTTCATATACGGTAAACTATTTCTAGAACCAAGGATGGAAAAGATATTGACAAAAAACTTTTTATTCTGTTGTTATGATGGGGAATAAAATCAGATGATGTATTAATTAGTGTTCCAAACATTGACAAACAACATACTAGGAAACTTGGACACTTCCACCATGGGCATCGTAAATGCAAGCTCTTTAGCATGTGCCCTCTTCATTTCTACACCGGACACTTGCTGTTTCAGAAAGTCAGTCACCTTGTCTGCTTGACAATCAGGGTCTACCACCATGCTGAAAATGTATATGGATTCATATAGCAAAGAAAGAAAGAAACAAATGTTTTATTTAACGATGCATTCAACACATTTTATTTATGGTTATATGGCGTCAGACATATGGTTAAGGACCACACAGATATTGTAAGAGAAAACCCACTGTCGCCACTTCATGGGCTACTCTTTCCGATTAGCAGCAAGGGATCTTTTATATGCACCATCCCACAGACAGGATAGTACATACCACGACCTTTGATATACCAATCATGGTGCACTGGCCGTGACTAAAAATAGCCCAATGGGCCCATCGATGGGGATTGATCCCAGACCGACCGCGCATCGACTGAGCGCTGTACCACTGACCTACATGTATGTCCCACCCCCTCCTATAACAAGCATTTTGAGAGAACTAGCTGCTAAAGCAATACATGTGTCCTATACTAGGCCCAACACATTTTGGTATCTCCTTAATTCTAACCAGTTGCGTAATCGAATGTGGTCAGTTAGTGCCAACTGATTATAAACAATGACTGATGATGAAATTACAACTGATTCCCAACACAGGTGTCTCAAGAAAATCTTTTAATTAAAGAAAAAAATGGTATTACTTACGAAGTATGAATTTGATTGTTTGTTTGTTTGTTTAACGACGCACTCAACACATTATATTAACGGTTATATTGGCGTCGGACATATGGTTATGTCGAGAAAAACCCCAGTGGTTAGCTGACGGGGATCGATCCTAGATCGACCGCGCATCAGGCGGGCACTGTACCACTGGGCTATGCTGCCCGCTGAGTATGAATTTGAAATCAAAATATGCTATAGTCATTGCATACGAAGCCAAAACGAAAGTGCAAAAAGTCATTCAAACTCATTTCAAAATATTCTGAACATTTAGTTAATGCCGAAATTTGGAAAATTCTTGCTTATTCGGAATACAATAGAAATTGTAGTTTTTTTAAATCAGGAAACCTATTTTTATAATCTTGTTTGTTTTTAATTTCATAAAAATATGTACGACAATCTTGTAACTAAAACTCATTAGTGTAACAGTAGTATGTATAAACTATGATCTGCAGAATATCCCTTTCGCTTAACAGTTTTATTTCAAACAACATACTCGAAGATAAATATCATGTAATGACCATGGACGTTTATAAGTATTCTCTATTTATTACTTATTTTCTGTATTGTAAACAATATATATTTACAAAGCCTTTATTGACATCGATACCTACATGTACATTTTATGAAAGACCGGCTATTTCTTGTATGAATCCAAATGAAAGACAGAACTAAAATTTAAACAATATATCCATACATTGTAATGAATTATTCTTACTTTAAATGGTATCCAATTCCAAATCTCTGTTTAAGAAACAGTGATGATCCACAACATTTCAATTTTCCATGATTGATAATGGCCTTCCGATCTGAGAAACAAACACAAGAATTCATACCATTGATGGTGCTCATATACATGTACATGTAGCTGCATTCTTAGATATTCATCTTAAAAAATAATAGTAATAATTAATGTGTGTGTCTATATATATATATATATATATATGTATATATAAAATAATTAATCTATTATTAATGTAGTTATCTTAAAACAAATCCAAGAATTACATAAAAATAAAAGATTTGTTTATCATAAAGTTACTTGGTGTATGT
>JAECMU010334081.1:0-10757 GCA_016106625.1 Dracogyra subfuscus
ACATATATAAAATGTATTATTTCAAACACTGTAGTATAGTCAACATTTTCAGTGTCGTCTTATTCCGATTCAAGTATCATGATTGCTGCAGCAGCCACTACCTAAACAGAAGCACCCATGTTCGTTAAGTAACTTCCTGATCCAAACTCATTCCTTTCACTGTCCAGGACAGAACAGTTGGAACATGTCCAGGAGAGGTGAAACGAACGCACCCGATGTTTCTGTCAAATATATCGTAACGTAGGCAATTTGTGCTTCGAGCGACATCTACCGGTGACATCAGAATACAAACATTCAAACGTATTTGAAGCAACTGGGTATTTATCGATATACAATCTGATTTTTCACTCCATTTTATAAAAACGTGATCTAAGTGTGTTACGGGTTTGTAGATTAACCGAAATAATAATTTATTTTCGCTGGATAGAACTAGGGAGTGCGGCTTTAACTTATTTGTACGTATTTGGCGTGCCTATATCTGATTAATGTTCAAACACGTTTCTGGTGGGTTTAAAATATACTTTGTAGGGAACGAATGGCCTGCAAATTGTAAATTAATGACTTTAGACATTACCTGGGGTGTTCGAAACCTGGGCATACCGATAAATAATGCTCAGCATCTTTGTTTTGGTCACACTTGGGGCAACTGGATGTTAGTAGAGCATATTATTTCTATAATATATGTATTAACTTTGACCGTGATGTATGGTTTCTAAAACTGTGTAACTATATGTCTTAAGCATATGTTTTACACACTAAATATAATGCACTATTTAAGCTTTTATTTTTAAATTTTCAATTCATTCAAGGACATAACACGTTGAATGTTTACTTTTTGAAAGGTTCTACCAGTCATAATTTGTATTTAATAACAAAAATAAACAAATGGGCCAGAAAAAAAGAAAAGAAATTCGACCTACCATATTCAGTAGTTTCCCCATATTCCCGGAAACATAATATTGTATTTTAAGGTCTAAAATATTGCACTTATTCACCGATCACTACGCCATTGTTATGTTTAAATCCATTATTAGTAGTAAACGAACATGCTAATTTATGTATCGTGATTTTATAGAACCACTGATCTAAGGTAGTATCTGTAACAATATAATTAAAATTAGTTCCACTATTACATGTTGATCTAACAGCAGCTCATGTCCATTTGACATTTCATTCGACCAATCAAAACCTTACTTGCAGAAATTTAAAGATAATGTGAAAACAGCCGGAATTATGCCGATGGTATACGAAATGATTCGGGTGAATTACGAAGTATGCCGGTAATTAATTGAAATATCACATTTTATATAAAATAGGTTTCAAGACGTAAAAAAAAAACACCCCCAAAAAACATGATGGTATAACCATAAAATGTGTGTATACTAGTATATAATCCAGAGTTTAGCACTGCACTTTGTCCTCTGTGTTTGTCAATGTTGATATTGACCAACAAGTTCGCCTATTGCACAAATAGTTTCGCCCGTTATTTGTAGAATGTGTATGCCAGTAGAGCTAGTTTTAATCAGATTGTCTCCGTAATAACCACATACTGGCAAAATGAAAACTGTTCCTAACATTATTAATAGAAATATTTGCTTAATGCAAATTCAAATTTACAACATAAACATTTTGCAGCATCAAAGTGTGACAAGTAAAATATATTTTGGTATCCAAATGACATAAACCCAAAACCATCAACAAGATTAACAATAATAATAATAATAATAATAATAATAAATAATAATAATAATAATAATAAATAAATAAATCAATTAAAAAATTAAATATTATTATTATTTGTTTTTAATTTAAAAAACCCAGCTACAAAACCACAAACAAAATCGACTCTAATCTTCCGTATAGTCTATTAAACATTGGCTATTGTTCCACGTACTAAAGTAAACAATGCAATAAAAATGAACTAATTCTTCATCAAATGCATCCAGACTAACAGGGAGTAATACCCATGCAGATTACATAATTAATACATTGCTTTTCACATACTAACATGCTGTCACTATTTGATATATAATCATAAATAAATTAAGCTTAAACATACAGCAAATTTTACTAAATGTTTGATGCTATATTAAGCATATATACGTCCAATAGTATTTCTATTTTGTGTTTACTATGTGATCAGGCAAGTTCAGCAGGGTTCGCTTCTAGACTGTTGTGAACGAAGTTTATATGGGGGTCAAATCATGATCCCCCGGATATATAATATAACTCGGATCACAGTTGTTGCTTTCTCCAAGTTCCTAAGCAGTAAATGAGTTTAAACGTGTTTTAGATACTAAATGCACCCATGGCGTAAACGCATTTTTATTAACTCACACACTAGTATGAAATTGTTATACGCATGTTAGGGAGTATTAGAAATGGTGAAACACATACATACTTATTCATATTTACATTACAAGTCGCGTTTGCCCACATTACCAACACCATTTCACAAGCTGTGAAAGAGGGAATCCCCGTGACGCACATGATAGCTGACACGCAATGAGCGATAGGGTTGCGTCTTGTTTAGTGAATACCACGTTTCGCTAACCTATCGTGGGCGCAAATACAACGCAAACCTCACGCAATGCCCACGCAAGGTAAGTGCTTCGTGAATAAGGACCCAGGGGCCCAGTTCACTAAATATCGTAAGTGTATGCCTGCTACTAGCAGTTATACTGGCCGTGCGTCTGCACGTGTTTGGCATCTGTTTCACGGATGCAAATACATCATTACGGATGCTGGAGTATTTTAAGGACAAACTGATATGAACTATCTGTTCTTCAAGCTATATTATTCAAGCTTTATTGTACTATAATGATAAAACGAATTGTGGTTTAGTCGTAGATTTATGTTTTCGTGAAAAACAAGGCTTATGATGTTTTGTGAAATTTCGAAAATTATTTTGACTGGAATCCGAAGTGGTTATTCGGTTTACTGTGTAGTGTAACAAATCAGTAACATCCAGTCTAGCGGACGTTAGCGGCAAGCGATTAACTGAACCTACCACAGGTATCGGTTCTATGAAGAAGGAGAAGTGTATTGTCTTTAACAATACCACTAGAGCACACTGGATAATTAATCATCGCCTACTGGATGTCAAACATTTGTTAATGTTGTCTCGTAGTCAAAAAAATAAAATAATAATAATAAAAAATAAAATAAGAACAAGAAGCCTGCTACATTTTATTAATACACCAATGGATGTTTCATATGCACTTTCTCACGTACAGAAACGCACATAGTATGAAAGAAGTTATCTCACTCACTGGGTCGTTAAACCCATACTGGGTGGGAGCCGGAATCGGGATGGCTTAATGAATTGAACGTGTTAAGTTAGTTGTGATATGTGATGAGTTTAGAATGAATGAATGGATGCATAGACGTTTAGCGTCACCACTCACGAACACTATATCGTCTATTAGGTGTAGAAAGAAGGACTGCTGTGTTTAGCGACACCCCAGCACGAACAAGATACCGTCTATTGGGTGTAGAACGAAGGGCATTTTAATTGTGGTTGTGTGGAGTTAAGGTTGACCGCCCCAGTCTAAGAAGAAATAGGAATCGGGGTCGGCCCTATAACTTTCTTCTAGACTTTACTTATATAGTGATACCATTTCGTATCCTCCAGAGTCGGGCCCATCCGCACCATTATAACAACCCATGATGATTGGACGATACCCTAGTCTGATTCTATCTCTTGTTCAGACGGATATGACTTCTGAAGATCTGTATTTCAGCATAACACTACATTTGCAACGTCTACTAACTGTCAATCTAGGGGTTTTCTTGCTGGAATGCAACTCATCTCGTCCTACAAGCTGTGAGTTTGACGAAATTATTTATTTTTTAAATAGTATTAAATTTGATCCTCTATATATTTTTTTTCTTATTTATATTTAGACTGTCCTAAAATGCTCCAAATTATATAAATATTCGGCCGAAAAAACACTTATTTTTATTTTTTGACTTGTAACTTTTTAAAACATATTTATTTATTATATTAACTTTTTTACTAATTGCTATTTTCAAAATTCTGCCCATTTTCAACTCTATCCAGTTAATTTGTTTCTGTTCTGGGACAAGCCACTGGCTATCCAAAGACGGACATTCTCAAAACTCTAGTAGAATATGAATATGTAAACATGATTCGCACTCACAACTATAATAATGCAGTTTTATAATTTGTCGTCATGTTCTTAAATTGGTTTCAGGGTCAGAACGTAGACCAGTGGTATATCAAAGGTTGTGGTGTATGATATCCTGCATACAAAATATTGGTTTCTTCTAATACACAAACGTATGTAAGACTGTATGTTGAAGTTACCAAACGTTCGACATCCAATAGCCAATGATGAATAAATCAGTGTGTTCTAGTGGTGTCATTACACAAACTATACTGTGTCATCGTGTTCGACATCTAATAGGCAATGATGAATAAATCAGTGTGTTCTAGTGGTGTCATTACACAAACTATACTGTGTCATCATGTTCGACATCCAATAGCCAATGATGAATAAATCAGTGTGTTCTAGTGGTGTCATTACACAAACTATACTGTGTTCTAGTGGTGTCGTTACACAAACTATACTGTGTCATCGTGTTCATTAAACCAGTCTCAGGGTCAGGATGTAACCCAGTTGTAAACTCGCCTGATGCGCGGTCGGTCTTCAGATGTATTGCAGAAACATATAACGCTACTGGCGAAAGTTGTACGGATAAAGGAAAGATGCATTGGCAGAAGACTGCATTGGCAGAAGACTGCATTGGCAGAAACTATTTGATATTTAATTCAGACATATAGTTGCATTATCGAACATATTGTTATACTTTACAATAATATGTCTAGCGCGTTACATTCCTTAATACCAGGGTGACGGAGCGTTGCTCAGTGGTACAGCGGCCACCTGATTCGCGATCAGTCTAGGATTGATTCCCGTCAGTGTATCCATCAGCTCATTTTTCGTTCAAGACTGTGCTCCACAACTGGTGTAACAGAGGTCGTTTAATGTACTATCCTTTCTGTGTGATGGGGCATATAAAAGATTCCTTTGGCTAAAAAACAAGCATAAAAATGGAGAAAAAAAACCATACAGAACGTCCATGAACTAGCGATAGCGGGTTTCGTCTGTCAATATCTGTGTAATCCTTAGCCATATGTCTGACACAATATAACCGTAAGTAAAATATATTGAGTGTGAATTTAAATAAATCATTTCCTTTGTTCCTTCGTTAATATTGTGTGTGTTGAGGACGAACAATCAGCAAACATTTCATGTATACTGTTCCACACAATTGTGCACATTCCTAGTAGACAGTAATACTCTCTTATTGACATTGTTGTTATTGTAGTTGTTTTTGTTTTTTTTATTTATTTTTTAAGTAATCCTTACTTTGTTCTAAAAAACACCCAAACAATTGCATATAGTAACAATTATCCTGCAATCTCCGTTTCTATTGACTAGCAGGATACCACTTTTGACGTAACTCATGTGTACATTATAAAATCGCTCATTTGACCTCCAGGTCATCGTACAATGTGGCTCAAATAACATAAATAATAGTTTACCCATTAATGTTATGGTCTGCCAGTTAATGACATCGGAAATATGCTTTTTCCAGTTAGAACGCCAGAGCCTCGAGAAACTTCTCATTCTTACCTTCACAGGATAAAGCAGATACCTGCAGTCATTATCTTGTTATTCTCTATTTCCATATCAGTGATGATGATGACGATTCATTTTATTTCAGGACATACTTCCAAGACAACCTCTGATGATGATGTCTACTACAACTTTGAGACCATTGTCCACAAACGAAACATCAAGTTTTATCGATGAATCCACATATCTCGACAACCTCACTTATCAAAACTATTCTGGTAATGGAGGCGAATTGCAACACAAGCGTGCACCATTCCTTGAATGGTGGGAGGCTTCCGAAGAGCACAGACACACGTACTGGAGTATTGTTTTATTCATAACTGTGACAGGCATCATCGGGAACATCCTATTGTTCATTATGATGGGAGACAATAAACTAAATTCATTTTCATATTCAGTGTACCTGAGATTCCTGGCTGTGTTTGATAGTCTCGTACTAATCGTAAATCTAATCAACCAAACAGAGAAGATGCTGCTTTTGCAGAAAATGACAAGTGTACAGTTATGTATCCTATCCTTCAGTTTGAGGGTTCTTGTAGCGATTCTATCGCCTTGGCTGGTCGTAGGACTCACACTTGACAGATACATATGTGTTTGTTTTCCACTGACACGAGAACGACTTTGTACCCGGACGAAAGCATTTGTCGTCTGTTTTACTATGTTCGGTGTCTCGATTATGCTAATGTTACCCTTTCCTGCCAGCACGGTTTTGATCAAAGGTCAATGCTATCCGTCAGAAAAAATAACGTATTATTATTATCTTTTCCTTCTGTTATCTCTTTCCTCCATTTTGCCATGCATGTGTATTCTAGTGTTGAATATTCCAATAATTATTCAAATACGACGAAGCCACATCTTCAGAAACACTTTCATAAAGTCATCGACTGATTCAACAAGTCGCCAGAAGGACGGGTCAACACGCCCTCTGGTGTTAGTGTCTGTGTTGGCCTTTTGCACCTTGATACCAGTGGCAATTTCCAGGGCTGTTAATGTGTTATTAAAAGTACTGCACGCAGATATTAAGACTCAGGAGTTAAACATCAATATTAAGTCCATCCTTTTGTTGGTCTATCTTCTAAATTTTGGGCAAAATTTTTATATTTTGTTTGCAAGCTCTAAAACATATAGAGATACCATTAAAAAGCAACTGACGTTATGCCGTTTGAACTGGAATCGACGAAACAAACATGATGAAACTCATGCAAACGACCCTTCTCCTGGTCATAGTGCAGCGGGATCTGGTATTACAGGTTTATCAATGGCGTCTGTCAAATATGGTGATGATATCCAATAACGAATGGAGTTTAATCAATTTTGTGCCAAAGAGTTCAGGAATTGGGCTACTCCATCTGGTATCGAGTTTTCAACAGTCCATCGGGTATTATGTGTTCAATAGTCCATCTGGTGTCAAGTTTTGAATAGTCTATTTAATATATCTAGTGAACAACAGTCCATCTGATATCACGTGTTCAATAGTCACTCTGGTATAATATTTTCAGTAGCTCATCTGGTATCAGTTGACAACAGTCCTCCTGACATCAGGTTTTAAATAGTTAGTCATCAATTATCAAGTTGTCAATAACCTATCTGAAATAAAATTTAATATAGTCCATTTGCTTTCAGATCTATATTAGTCCATCTGGAATCAAATTTATAATAGCCCGTGTTATATCAAGTTGTCAGTGGTCCAGCTGGAATCACGTTTCTAATTAACAATCTGGTACCAAGTTTTGAATAGTATATCTTGTAACAAACGTTCAATAGTCGTATATGTTCCGTGTTTAGTATTCTGAACTTATTTATCTGGTATATCACCTTCCAGCATGTTTGGCTAGTCCACCTGGTATGATAATATCAGTATTGTCAGCTACTCCATCTAGTTTCTCGAGACCAGGATTGTCAGCTAGTCCATCTGGTATCACGAGTTCAGTATGTCAGCTAGTTCATCTGGTATTATGAGTTCAGCATTGCCAGCTAGATCATCTGGTATCACGAGTTCAGTATTGCCAGCTAGTCCATCTGGTATTAGGAGTTCAGCATTGCCAGCTAGTTCATCTGGTATCACGAGTTCAGTATTGCCAGCTAGTCCATCTGGTATCAGGAGTTCAGTAGTGTCTGCTAGTCAATCTGGTTTCACAAGTTTAGTATTGTCAACTAGTCCATCTGGATCATGAGTTCATTACTGCCAGCTAGTTCATCTGGTATCATGAGTTCACCATTGTCAGCTAGTACATCTGGTATTACAAGTTCATTATTGCTAGCTAATCCATCTGATATATCACGTTCAGTATCGCCAGTTAGTCCATCTTGTATCATGAGTTCAGTTTCGTCAGCTATTCGATCTGGTTTCACGAGTTCTGTAATGTCAGATAGACTCTCTGGTATCACGTGTTCAGTATTGTCAGCTAATCCAGTTGGTATCACGTGATGAGTACTGTCAGCTAGTTCATCTGAAATAATGAGCAGTATTCGCAGTTTGTTCACTATTATCAGTTAGTCCATCTGGTATGAAGAGTTGAGTGTTGTAAGCCATGTCATATGATATCACGAGCGCAGTGTTGCCAAATAGCTCAACTGGTATTATTGGCAACTAGTTCATATAGTATCACGAGTTCAGCATTGTCAGCTAGTCCATCTGGTATCACGAGTTCAGCATTGTCAGCTAGTCCATCTGGTATCACGAGTTCAGCATTGTCAGCTAGTCCATCTGGTATCACGAGTTCAGCATTGTTAGCTAGTCCATCTGGTATCACAAGTTTAGTATTGTCAGCCAATTCATTTGGGATCTTGATTTCAATATTGCCATATATAATTTGTCCCATCCTCCTTCAAACTGTTTTTTGTTTAAACATTATTTCATTTATTAAAGTACATGGTAAGAACAATGCGTTCCCTGTGACAAGGTATATCATGTTAATGCTATTAGATAGCCCGCTTGGTGTCATGATTTGTTTATTGCCAGCCAGTCATGCTAACTAGTTCATGTCGCATTACGATTTCAATAGCTGGAAATCATCAGATAGTAAAGTTAAGTGACTCCATTCTTCTCATAACAAATGTTCAACTAGCCAGTATATATCATACGTTGAGTATTATCAGCTAGTCCATCTGGTGTTATGAATTAAAACGTCCGCTCATCCTTCTATAACAGTTGGCGTGTTGGCAGCTGGTCGTCCTTATTTAGGATAATCTATTATAGCTTGTATTTTAAGTGGAGTCAATAGTAATACTATAGTACACATCCATTTACCCGTTCATTTGTCTATGTATCTGTGTTTCTAACTCTCCCATTTTTTTTATATAACCCTAACTCACCTAAATCATTGCTGCCTCTCTCGATTTCTCTCTATTTCATTCCCTCCATTTCTTTCCCATCCCCAACTCGACCGCTCTATCATTACTTCCTCTTTATTTCACCGAGTCTTTCTCTCTTTTTACTTGTTTCAGCATTTTTGTGCATGGCACATTTTTTATACCGTTTGTTTAAATAATTACATAAACTTACATTATATACTCATCAAAAAATGAAACACATAGTCAAATTAATCAGGAATTTCATTGCAATATTTAAATAGAGGCACGGAGTTTTGAAAAACTTTAATGGAGTCAGAATCGGAAACATGGCATCATAACAGTATTGCGGAGAGTAAAGCAACCAATGTAATGCTCAGAATGATGTCAGTATAATGTTCCGGTCAAATGCAGTCAATATCGTGTATGTTCTTCATTGCCATTGATAACTGCCTGACACCTGCTGCCCATGGACCGAATTAATGTCTGGATTTCTTGCTGTGGAATTGCAGTACACTCTTGCTGCAGTGCCTGGAAAAGCTGTTGCAATGATTGTGGTTGATGTTGACGTCGTCGCACACGCCAATCTACTTCATCTCACACATGTTCAATTCGGTTCAGATCCGGTGATCTGGAAGGCTAGGGCATCACTACCACGTTGTTTTGGTTAAGGAATTATGTAACAACCCTCGCTGTGTGCCGTCGAGCATTGTCATGCTGAAAAATAACGTTGTTCGCATTCAAAAATGGTATAACGTTTTGCTGCAGAATTTCGTTGTAATATCTGTTTGCAGTTAAGTTGCCATCAATAGGCACTAGGTTTGTTTTAGTGGTGTGACAAGTTGCTGGCCACATCATGACGCTCCCACCGCCGAATCTGTCGACCTCTTGTACACAGTTTGTTGCATAACGTTCATTCCGTCGCCTGAACACCCTCAGTCGTCCGTCAACTCGACGAAGCATAAATCAGGTTTCGTCGCTAAAGCCAAGTCTTCTCCATTGATGTACATGCCATAATCGGCACCGTCGACACCAAATAAGTCGTTGTTGACGATGTTCCCGTGTTAATATTGGTCTTAAGGCAGACCTTCTTAGTCGAATATCACTTTCCCGTAGGCGGTTTCTCACAGTTTGATCAGAAATCCTACACAGTCCAGGTATGGCATTTGTTGCAGAGGAATCTGTTAAGAACCTTTGTTCTAAATGTCGCAACTGTATGTACCTGTCTTGCGCCATCGTCGTCACTCCATTCGGCCTATTGCATTACTGCGTTGAGCATCAGTTCATCTGGGCATGACTTCAGAGTAGTGTGTAGCATAAGCAAACACAGCACGAATATTGTCAACCCATCCAAGTTGATGCAGCATTTATACCTGCATAACATGTACTATTTGCACGTGCAAATTGCAATCCTTCATCTTAACATGGTCATTTGTTATAAAGCAGCGATTTCTTTGGTTAACATAAGCTGCTGCAGTTTGCTGAGAACTGAGGTTTCCGTTAATTTGTATGGGCATAAATAGCATGCAGCCATATTTTATATGACTTTTTCATATATGGCAAAGATCAATATTTTTTAAAAACACATTGAGCAAAACACTATGTGTTTCTTTTTTGAAGAGTATATATTAATTACCTGTACCCAAATAGGCACTGTGTTTTATTGGAGATCACCAGTATACGTATACATTTGCTGTGCAATAGTTGTTCAATAAAATATTACAACACTAAAAACAGTTCTACATTGTGTGTGCCAATACAATGTCGTCACAGGCTTTCATTACATGATTCGGGACGTAG
>JAECMU010334952.1:0-11975 GCA_016106625.1 Dracogyra subfuscus
GAAGAACATGATACAAACTCCTACTCACAGTACTAAAAAGTGACAGATTTATTAACCCACTCAACAGAAAGACTATAAAGTCTATACGTCCAGTAAGATAGTGGTCAGTTTAATAACTTGGGTATGTTCACAGGGATGTCATTTATTGGTATGTACGACACGTATACATACACTATAAGATATATATCACACACAAGTATATATCACACCGGTGGATATTCACCTGGTTCTGCCAACATTTACAGCTTTGACCAACATATTCATAGAACTAGGGCGGGATGTACATGCTGGTTAATGTCAGAGTGCTTCCTTGGGGCACAATGAATTGTAGGACAATGGTTATTTCCCATTCTAACCAAAAGCCCCATGATTGGCAGATCTATAAAAAGGCCATGGAATGTACTGTCAAGTTAATTATCACTGAGGTGCTTTTTGGAAGAAGTAATCTATCTCTCTCATTCTTAGTCTCTGTCTCTTTCTTAGTCTGTTTCTGTCTCTCTTTTTTACTCAGTCTGTTTCTGTCTCTCTTTCTTACTCAGTCTGTCTCTTTCTTAATCTGTCTGTTTCTTAATCTGTCTGTCTGTTTCTCTTTCTCTCTCTCTGTCTCTCTCTCTCTCTCTGTCTCTATCTTATTCTGTCTCTCTTTCTCTGTCTGTCTCTTTCTCTCTGTCTGTCTCTCTTTCTTACTCTGTCTCCCTCTTTCTCTTTGTCTCTATATCTCTTTCTGTCTCTGTCTCTCTCTGACTCTCTTTGATTTTCTGTCTATTTTTCTCTCTGTATCTGTCTGCCTCTCTTTCTCATTCTCTCACTCTTTCTCACTATGTGAGATGCCAAATAGCATTCAGTTTAAAATGTCCTGAGATATCGCTGAACAAATACGTAGCCCAGCTGACCATCCCAACTTGATATGGTGTAACCACACCACTGCAGTTAAGTGTTTTACAAGCCCGGACACTGTGGGGTTTCCGTACAGGCATCATGGTGGCTGCCGCCATGGAGAGCCACACTGATTTACAAGGTGAAAGACCTCTCACCACTAACATGCACAGGTGTCAAACCAGGGCATCCTACTGTCCATGTCAACAATGAGGAAAGAATGCATGTAGACCGCAATGAACAAGACAAACAGATAAGTGGTTACAGGAGTTCTGTACATGAATACAAGAATAAACTGAAAGAAATGTTTTATTTAACGACACACAACACATTTTATTTACAGTTATATGGCATCAGACATATGGTTAAAGACCACACAGATTTTGAGAGGAAGCCCACTGTCGCCACTTCATGGGCTACTCTTTCTGATTAGCAGCAAGGGATCTTTTATTTGCACTTCCCACAGACAGGATAGCACAAACCATGGCCTTTGTTGAACCAGTTATGGATCACTGGTCGGTGCAAGTGGTTACTGAGCCCCGCGGAGCACTCACTCAGGGTTTGGAGTCAGTATCTGGATTAAAAATCCCATGCCTCGACTGGGATCCGAACCCAGTACCTACCAGCCCTGATGGATGGATGGATGGATGGATGGATGGATGGATGGATGGATGGATGGATGGATGGATGGATGAATTGGTGGATGGATAGATGGATGGATGGATAGATGGATGGATGGATGGATGGATGGATGCATTGGTGGATGGGTAGATGGATGTATTGGTGGATGGATGAAGGATGGATGGATGAATTGGTGGATGGATGAATGGATGGATGAAGGATGGATGGATTATTAGATGGATTATTAGATGGATTATTAGATGGATTATTAGATGGATTAACATATATATAGAGGGTCAAATGAATGAAAGAATGGATGGATGGATGGATGAATGGGTGGGTGGATAGGTGGACAGATGGATGGATGGATGAATGGATGGTCAGATGGATGAATATACAGGCAAATATACAGAAATATAGCTATCAATACCTGTCAAACAACACAATTTGAACTTAATAACATCTTGACAGCTTGAATGGATGGATGGATGGATGGTTGAATGGATGGACAGATGGATTATTAGATGGATGAACAGATATAGGAATGGTCAAATGAATGACATGATGGATGGATGGATGAATGAATATACAGGCAAACATAGACAGAAAGCTATCAACAACTTTCAAACAATGAAATTTGAATTTAATAACATCTTGACAGCTGGATAGATAATTGGAAGGATGGATAGATGGACAGATAGATGGACAGATGAATAGATGGACTGATGAATAGAAGAAAGAGCACATTGAGGTATTTTTCACTCTAGTCAATGCACCATGGATGGATGGATGGATGGATATACAGACAGAAAACAATGCAATTTGAACTTATTATTCATTCAGCCCAGGGACTTGAACCCACTACTGTCATAGAACTTAATCATTGTAAACAAGTACATGTACAACACTTTAGCCCGCAAGGCCAAACAACTGCTTTATCACATAAACATGTAATTTATAAACCTGATATTAGTGATAGTGATGTAGTCTGGCACAACACAGAGAAGATTGTCTCAACACAGAGAAGATTGTCGCAACACAGAGAAGATTGGCGCAACACAGAGAAGATTGGCGGAAACTAAATCGGAAATCTGAGATTACATGTTTAGCATGTGCATCACACTTAATGTCAGACATCCACAGGTGTACTGGCAGAATCGGTCAGGCTAGTTCCAAAAGGATCCTGTGGTTTTAGATTATTAGATTTGTAAATGCTGTTAGCCATTTTAACCAATATTTTCATCAAAAAAGATCAAACAAAAGTTAATTTAGCAGTCATGTAAAACAAAAACTAAAAGAATAATTGATTAAGTTGGAGAATGCACTTGGAAGTGTAGACTAAACAATTTGTTTAATTAACTCGCCCATATGGGACTTGTGTTTGTTTTATTCATGAATCTACATCTCTTCGTACATTCCCCACCACAGACATTTGGTCATTTTGACATATACTGTAGTCTGAGAGAAAACCTGCTACATTTTCCCATTAGTATCAAGGGATCTTTTATATCACAGACAGGATAGCACCTACCACAGCCTTTGATATACCAGTCATGGAGCACTCTCTGAAAGATTGTTTTGTTTAACGACACCACTAGAGCACATTGATTTATCGACTTTTGGATGTCAAACATTTGGTAATTTTGACATAGTCAATAGTCATAGAAATGACACCCACTACATATTTCCAATAGTAGCAAGGGATCTTTTATATGCACCATTCAACAGACAGGATAGCACATACCATGGCCTCTGATATACCAGTCGTAATGCACAGGCTAGAATGAGAAACAGCCCAATAGGCCCACGGATAGGGATCGACCCTAGACCGACCATGCATCAAGCGAGCCTTTCCCACTGGACTTTGTCCTGACCTCCGCACTGACTGGAATGAGAAATAACCTAGTGGGTCCACTGATGGGGATCGACCCTAGACTGACCATGCATCGAGGCAGTGCTTTACCACTATGCTATAGGTCCCGCCCCAGAAAGGTAAGTAATCACTCTCAACCCCCTCCACACTAAACTGGAACATTTTAGATCACCTTGCAATAAAAATGTTAACACATTTTATCTGAGCAATCATATCACTTCCGGATAGTGATTATCAGCTCATCTATATTTTTCTCATGGCAAAGACTGCATAAACAAGGTGCAGTTTTCTTTTTTGTCTTTTTTTTTTATGTGCAGTTCTTCTTGGTTGGTCTGGTTTTATTGATGTTCATGGGTTCAAGCTGTGTCAAGCCTTGACAACAGTTGAGTGTGTTCTACTGTCTGTGTCACTACACTGGTATAAACACTTGTTATAACTGACAGGATCTACATAAACCATGTCCATCACCGTACCTACTCAAGCATGTCCAGAAGGTGCACCATTGTGTGCCTGCACTTTACACCTTACATTGCAGCCATATAGAAGAAAGGAAGGAACTATTTTATTTAACGATGCACTCAACGCATTTTATTTTATGGTTTTATGGCGTCAGACATATGGTTAAGGACCACACAGATATTGAGAGAGAAAACCTGCTGTCGCCACTTCATAGACTATTCTTTTTGCAGCAAGGGATCTTTTATTTGCAATATCCCACAGACAGAATAGTACATACTATGGTTTTTGTTACACCAGTTGTGGAGCACTGGCTGAAATGAGAAATAGCCCACCAATGGGAATCGATCCTAGACCAACCATGCATCAGGCAAGTATTGTAGCACTGAGCTACATCCCCACAGCAATATGGAGAAGAGTGTCTTTGATTTCTGCAGGTGCGATGTAGCCCAGTGGTAAAGTATTTGCTTGATGTGTATTCGGTCTAGGATTGATCCCCATCAGTGGGCCATTTCTCATTATAACCAGTACACCACGACTGATATATCAAAGGATGTGGTATGTGCCCTCCTGTTTGTGGAATGGTGCATATAAAAAAAAATCCTTGCTACTAATAGAAAAATGTAGCAGTTTTTCTCTCAAAGACTAAATCCAATAACCGATGATTAATAAATCAATGTGTTCTAGTATTGTTAAACAAAACAAACTTTACATTTCATTTAGTGACTGCTACTCATACGTTACACCAAAGGCCATATGGTTGGCTTGGCTTTACTCATTTTACATGCTCCTATACCACAGAGGTTTCAAGCATGTCCATTCTGGGACCCATTCATGGATGCCATGGGCCGGCTCTGGGACAGAAATAGCCATATGGTGAATGGGGTTATGACTATTTTTTATTTTAATATAATCCATTTGTGCTTATGTAATTTGAGGCAAAAGAATGATGGCAAAAAATAAAGTATAAATTTTGTTTCTTGTTTAAAGACAAGACAAGAGCACATTGATTTATTAATCATTGGCTGTTGGATGTTTAAAGGGACAGACCCTAGTTTTTAAACACTGAGGCATATTTTTCACCTACTTTCAACCTGTAAAAATGAAAACTAATTTTGGTTAATTTACAAACCTGTAACAAATTTAGATACAACAGTGTAAAACAAGAATCTGTGACATTGAAATACCCTTAAAACTAGACTAAAAGGTGACTTTATGATCGTTACTTGTCAGACGCATATGTGCATTATTAAAAATAAGAAAAAATAGCATTATGTGGTATTAGAAACACCATGATGATCAGAAACACTTCAGTTTTACAGAAATGGATAATTTGAAAAATAACATATATAAGTAATGTTTGATTTCAATTTTCATAAATGCCTCTAATAGTGAAAAAATATGCCTTAGTGTTTAAAAACAACTATGGTCTGTACTTTAAAAAGGAATTCTTATTTCTCCTGCTTTAGGTCTAAAAAATGGACTGCTTTTTGCAGGCCACTATTTTGAACCTTGATAGATGTACCTCAGGCTACTACTATCTTCTTGTATAAATGCATCTTTGTTCTATCTTTGAGGAAAGTCTTGTAGTACAATGTACCAGCAAGCTGGTTATACTTCCATATTATCTTGGCCATCAGTCACTCCCAGCTAGAAGACAGCTGCAAGGGTCAAGCTGGCACTGTGGTAATTGGTACTGATAGGTCAATGGTTCAGGGTGTTTGGAGGAACAGATTTGCTAATTGTCTAAATACCAAGGAGTACAGGACTTGGCCAGACAATTCACCCACTGTGCCAAGTGGCCCTGTATTTCACACTGGGCTGCCAGCTACCAGAATGGTACTTAACCTTCTTAACTGTGGTTTGATGATGGTCAGTATGTAAGACACACTTTCTAACAGTGCCTCAGAAGTGGTCAGGCCCTTTTGAAGGGCCCTATGGGCAAGCTAGGGAGACTCCACAGGATCAGCTACTCTCGACTTACTAAATCAAAACCTATACTAGCTCTGGAAACTTTCCTTTTGACCGACCATTCAAAATTGCGCCAAAATTGCTCAATGAAAATTGCGCACCTTTTTCTCTTTGGCATATTAATTGCTCCATTCAAAATTCCATAGCATCACCACCACCCACTCCCTCCTGCTACCGGTACCGACTTTGTCAGGCTGTTGGTGCTCCCTTACACCTGCCAGTGCAGGCGTCCCTCCTCTCCCACCCCCATTTTTTCTGTTTTGGACGGAGTAGCCAGCCGAGGCCAGCCCCTGCGCCCAGGACAGGTATGCGCTAAAACAGCTTGTTCTGAATGTGCACGTAAAACCCTATGACCTGACCTGACAGTGCCTCGGTGGTGTAGTGGTTAGGCCACCAGACTTAAGGCTGGTAGGTACAGGGTTCGTGCCATGGTACCGCCTCCGACCCAGAGCAAGCTTTATCAATTCAATGGATGGGGATAAGGCCACTACACTGGCTTCTCTCTCAGTAACCATTAACAACGGAAAGTGATCCAACTGACTTTGGTGGTGTAGTGGTTAAGACATTGGAGTTAAAGCTAATAGGTACTAAGTTCACACCCTGGTACCGGCTCTCGCCCAGAGCATGTTTTCATTATTCAATGGATAGGAGAATGACCATTATACTGATGACTGACAATCAGTGGTTGGTTGTTTGTGAGAGTGAAGTCAGTGTAGTGGTCATTTTCAACTTAATTTCAAGTTTATATCCAATTAAGGTTCAAGCATGCTGTCCTGGGCACACACACCTCAGCTAATTGGGCTGTCTGTCCAGGACCGAGGGCTAGTGGTTAGTGAGAGAAAAGTCGGTGTAATGTACCTAGTTAGTTGTTAAATCTCACTCTCATTAACAACTAACCACTAACCCACCGTCTTGGACAGACTGCCCAGATAGCTGAGGTGTGTGCCCAGGACAGCATGCTTCAATCTTAATTGGATAGAAGCACACAAATAAGTATAAATGGGAATAAATGAAGTGCCATTCCCATACTGGGCTCAAATCTTTTTGATGGCCCCATGTTTTCACTGGGTGTGTCCCAGGACGTTGGTGTTGTCCTGTCTGTGGGATCCATTGCTAGCTGCCATTTCAGAATTACCAAATGTTTGACATCCACTAGATGATCATTAATTGATCAATATGTTCTAGTGTTGTCGATAAATAAAACAAACTTTAAACTTTAATGACCAAGATAAATAACTGCATCCAGCAAGAGAAGACAATTCTGCAGAGGAAGTTAAGACTCAGGTTGTATAGTATTATGGTTGGGTTAACACAGTAAGATGAATAAGACTATTACCAAATATTTGATATCCAATAACCAATGATTAATATATCAATGTGCTCTAGTGGTGTCATTAAACAAAACAAACTTTAACTAAACATTGAGAATGTCCAGCCACAATAATGTTGATGCTTTAGTCTAAATTATTAAATAAATTTAAAAAATAGTCTAGAGATTTAAGACACACACACTAAACATCATCTCCATACATCCCGCCCTTGTAAAGAATGAAATACTGTTTCCATTAACAAACAACAATTAAAAACAAGACCTATTAACAAAGAATTCCTTATACAAGTTCACCCTCTTTAGCCTGTAAGCAAATACACACAGTCATAAAGATAAACATGTAAACAGCATTATTGACTTTCCATGGCGACCATGTGCCCTTGTACATTATAAGTAAAACTACCGGTTTGGGCCAGAATCTGAGACTTCATTTCTCCCAAGTGATCACTATTCAGGCTATGCTTGCGATCTGGTAAATACCAGCAGGATGGGGAATTCCACTTGTCAGATAACAAAAATATGGTCAAATTACTGGAAAAAGACAGCAAACATGGGCTACATGTTGTCAGTTCCACTGAGCACAAAGCTGTTTGTTTGTAGTGTCAATTTAGATACAGCTAAATTACTGAGAATGAGCACCATCGGATAAGTGTTTATCTGTATTTCATTGTAGATATCTTGAAATATACTCAATTTACTGGGAAAAGACAGCAAACATGGGCTAAATGTTGTCAATTCCACTGAGCACAAAGCTGTTTGTTTGTAGTGTCAATTTAGATACAGCTAAATTACTGGGAAAAGACAGCAAACATGGGCTAAATGTTGTCAGTTCCACTGAGCACAAAGCTGTTTGTTTGTAGTGTCAATTTAGATACAGCTAAATTACTGGGAAAAGATGAGCACCATCGGATAAGTGTTTATCTGTATTTCATTGCAGATATCTTGAAATATACTCAAATTACTGGGAGAAGACAGCAAACATGGGCTAAATGTTTCTATTGATTCCAGTGTGTATTTAAATACAGCTACATTACTGGAAAAAGATAAGCAACATTTGTTAAGTGTTTCTTTTCATTTGATTGCAGATATCTTGAAATATACCCAAATTACTGCAAAACAAATGGCAAAACTGGTTAAATGTTTCTGTTTTATTTGATTGCAGAAATCTTGAAATAAACTCAAATTAGTGGGAAAAGAGAGCACACGTGGGCTAAATGCTTCTGTCGATACCACTGTGCATTTAAATATGGCTAAATTACTGGAAAAAAGATAGGCAACATGGGTTAAATCTTTCCATTTATTTGACTGCAGATACAATGTATCTTGAAATGTACTCAAATTACTGGGAAAAGACAGCAAGCATGGGCTAAATGTTTTGATTGATTCCACAGTAGAGCTGTTTGTTTGTAGTGTCAATTTAGATACAGCTAAATTACTGTAAAAAGATAAGCAACATTTGTTAAATGTTTATCTGTATTTCATTGCAGATATTTTGTTGAAATATACACAAATTGCTGTACGAAGACGGGCAACATGGACTAAATATTTCTGTTTATTTGATTGTAGATATCATAGAATATACTCAAATTAATGGAAAAAGATAAGCAACATTTGTTAAGTGTTTATCTGAATTTCATTGCAGATATCTTGTTGAAATATACACAAATTGCTGTAAACAGACCGGAAACATGGACTAAATGTTTTTGTTTATTTGATTGCAGATATTGAAATATACTCAAATTACTGGGAAATGGGCTAAATGTTTTGATTGATTCCACTGTAGAGCTGTTTGTTTGTAGTGTCAATTTAAATACAGCTAAATTACTGGAAAAACATGTGCAACACGGGTTCAGTGTTTCTCTTTTATTTTATTGCAGATATCTTGAAATATACTAAAATAACTGCAAAAAAGACAAGCAACATAGGCTAAATGTTTCCACATATTTGACTGTAATCTTGAAATATAATAAAATTACTGGAAAAAGACAGATAACATGGGTTAAATGTTTCTGTCCTATCTGACTCTCTGTTTGTAACATACAGGAAACTTTACCAGAGTCCCCACTGTGAAAATACAGGAAATGTTTTGTAACAAAATGATAGCTATATAAATATTGCCAATTTATTGGAACAGGACAGGGAACATGGGTTAAATGTTTCTGTTTTATTTGACTGTAGAGTTGTTTGTAACACCTTGTTTAGCGGTGACAGCTGAAACACAGCAAAACTATTGGAAAATGACAGGGAAGATGGGTTAAATAATTCTGTTTATTGGACTGTGGATCAATTTGTTTTAATAGCAATTGATGTATATAAGTCCAAGTACTGGGAAATGACTGGACAAATGAACTAAATGCTTCAGTTTATAGGAATGTAAACCAATTTGTTTTAATAGCAATTGATGTATAGTCCAATTACTGGAAAAAAGACAGGGGATTAACATGGACTAAATATGTCTTTATTAGACCATAGACACATTTGTCTTAATAGCAATTGATGTACAGCCAGATTACTAGAAAAGACTGGGAACATAGGCTAAATGTTTCCATGTATAGGACTGCAGAACAATTTGTTTTAATAGCAATTGATGTTTAGTCCAATTACTGGAAAAAAGACAGGGAATGAACATGGGCTAAATTTAGTTTAGTTTATTTGTTTTAATAGCAATTGATGTACAGCCAGATTTCTAGAAAAGACAGAGAACATGGGCTAAATCTTTCTGTTTATTAGACTCATTTATTTTATTAGGAACTGAAATACAGCCAAATTACTGGGGGAAAAAGACAGGGAACATGGGCTAAAGGTTTCTATTTAATTAGACTGTAGACATATATTTGTTTTCATCACAATTTATGTACATCCAAAGTACTGGAAAAAGACTGGTGACATGCTTTAAATGTGTCTGCTTATTAAGACTGAAGACCTGTTTGTTTTAAAGGCATACTGTCACAGATTTAAGGATCTTATTTCTCTAAAAATTAATAATAAACCAAAATTAAATTAATTTTTACAGACCAAACCTAGCTATGACATCACTTTAACTACACCAGGATAAAGTGAAATCCATGTCAACCCTATCAGCAATGTTAGTTTTTAAATTATGGACCATTGCCATAATTCCCTTCTGGTTTTTTTACAAAATATCATTAATAACTGGAGTATGGTGGTTACGTAGATGGTTGAATAAAGTACATTTAGAGACAAATCAAATATATATATTTTTAAATTATACTTTGTTAGGCCATGCAATAGGTCAGTGGTCTGTAACAATGTGTCTTTAATAGCAACTGATATATAGCCAAATTACCAGGGGAAAAACACCAACATGGATTAAATGTTTCTCTTTATTCAACTACAGATCTGTAACAGTAATTTAAATTCATCCAGTTACTGGAAAATTAAACATCCATTAAATTTAAAGACACACCTGCAAAAAAAAATCCATTACATTTAAAGACATACACGTACCTGCTAAAAAGAACAAAAGCATTAAATATAAAAACATCAGTTTATCATTTTAAACATCCATTAAATTTAAGATCACCAGTTTATTAATTGATTACTATATTTAAAGATATACCTGCTTGAAACCACATTACATTCATTTGAAGATACATCTGTTAAAATCCATTACATTTAAAGATACCCCTGTTTAAAAAATCCATCCATTATAATTAAAGATACACCTGTTTAAAAATCCATTACATTTAAAGATACACCAGTTAAAAAATCCATCCATTATAATTAAAGATACACCTGTTTAAAAATCCATTACATTTAAAGAAACAATACATAAAAAAAACTAAACCTATTTCATTTAAAGATCCAGGTTTGTTTAGAATCCATTACATTTAAATATACAGATCTGTTAAAAATCGTTGACATTGATACACTTGTTAAAAATCCATTACAGCTAAAGATACATCAGTTCGAAGACAGGAAGGAAGGAATTGTTTTATTTAACGATGCACTCAACACATTTTATTTACGATTATATGGCATCAGACATATGGTTAAGGACCACACAGATACTGAAGAAGAAAACCTGCTGTCGCCACTTCATGGGCTACTCTTTTCGACTGGCAGCAAAGGATCTTTTATATGCACCATCCCATAGACAGGATAGCACATACCAAGACTTGATATATACCAGTTGTGATGCACTGGTTAGAACGAGAAATAGCCCAATGGGTCCACCAACGGGGATTGATCCTAGACTGACCGTGCATCAAGCCAGCACTTTACGACTGGGCTATGTCCTGCCCTACATCAGTTTGACTGCTATCATTATTATGAACTCCATCAACCTAATGAATGTGACAAATGATAGCAAATGATAGAGTCATGAAGGATGAGACACAAGAGATAAACTCTGCCACTTAGAGGCTGGGGCTTGTGTCATACAGAGATTAAACACTCATAAATCACAATATATACACAAACGCCAGTCCTAATAACATGGCAATAAACGCTGCCAACTCCTGACTGGGCAGTGACTCAGGGAAGGACCGCTGGTCATAAAAATTACAAGAACACAATGCTCCAAGGTAAACAAGTGTTTAATTGAGAGGACATCATGTTAAATTGCGGGATATTGAGTTAGTTAAATAGCTGGAGATCTCAGTAGAAGTAACAACTAACTATAACTCTCTGAAGTTGTAAGACTTGTAGTGTCCTCCAGAAAACAGTCATTTTTCACTTAACAAACATCGCTTCAAAATGAACAGCCCCATGTTAACGGGTATTATGTGTGTGTGTGTGCATGTGTGTGTGCGTGCATGTGTGTGTGTGTATGCGTGTGTGTGTATTAAAAATTCCACTGTTCCAAGCCAATTTCTTTTTTTGGAG
>JAECMU010335105.1:0-12219 GCA_016106625.1 Dracogyra subfuscus
ACACACACACACACACACACACACACCACCAGGCACAATGCTTTATGATGCTTATATAATGGAGAACCCCAGCCTCATCAATTTGTTTTCTTTTTTTCATTTCAACTTATTTTCATGCTTATATCCAATTAAGGTTTGAGCACGCTGTCCTGGGCACACACCTCAGCTATCTGGGCTGTCTGTTCAGGACAGTGGGTTAGTGGTTAGTGGTTAGTGAATTTAAAGAGGGTGTATTGGTCTTACACCTACCCATTGAGTCATTAAAACTCACTCTGAGTGGGTGCCAGTACCAGGCTGTAAACTATGTACCTACCAGCCTTAAATTATGTTCAATGGCATAACCACGACTCCACTGTGGCCGGTCACCAATCTAAAATCCTGCCTATACACCAGTTTGTACAGTAAAGAGAAATAAATAAGGGAAGACTTGTTATTGTAATCCAAACTGAATTCATTGTTAGTGTAGTAGGGCAGGACCTAGCCCAGTGGTACCTCGTTTGCTTGATGTGTGGTCGGTTTGGGATCAATCCCCATTGGTGGACCCATTGGGTTATTTCTCGTTCCATCCAATGCGCCACAATTGGTATGTCAAAGGCTGTGGTATGTGTTATCCTGTGCAGGATGATGCATATAAAAGTTCCCTTGCTGCTAATTGAAAAGAGTAGTGGGTGAAGTGACGATGGCAGGTTTCCTCTCTTAATGTGGTTCTTATACATATATCTGACTCCATATAACTGTAAATAAAATGTGTTGAGTGCATCATTAAATAAATCATTTCCTTCCTTGTTAGTGTATTTCATGTACAAACATGTATAGGGTGTATACCACCAAATCAAGTTCCATAGAAGACAATAGTAACTTGTGGCAGGTTACTCCACACAATACTACTAGAAATAAAAGTGCATTCATTTTGTGCCCAAATTAAAATATTTATTTTTTACAACAAACACTCACATTCATTACCAGTGACTGGACTTGTGATATTATCTGCTTTATCAAAAGTTGGGTGCACCTTGAACTTTGACCCACCCTGAAGTTATAACCCACAATTTAGAAGCCCTGTATATGTAGCCTTGATTTTGACTGATGTTATTGACTGACTGTATATTTACATTTTTTAAATAATTGTAGTCTAGATTTTAACTGATGTCTTTGATTGTTTTTTTCTGTGTTACTTGTAGGCTTTAAAAGAGATGAAAGACTTCATGATAGTGAACAGTGTGCCAAACAAAAACAGACAGAAGTTGATGAGAAATCTTAGGGTAAGAAATAACACCAGTCAGTTCACTGATTTTGCCAGCTGATTCAAAAATTTGAGTGCGTGTGTAACCGTTTACCATGCTTATATACCACGAAGGTTGCAAGCATGCCTGTTATGGGCTTAATCTCTGACGTCGCCAGTGACTAAGTCCAGACCAGGAGGGGGGAGGTGTAAGTTTGATGTGGGCATTTAGTAAAAATTTAAATTAAAACTACTATTTCCACTCATGTCTGAACTATAAATTTAAATCCAAAAGTATTTTAGAGTGCTCAGCCTAAAAGGTTTTAAGGTGATTTGAGCAATTGAGCGAGCGCCAAAGTAAAGTGTGTTGGACTGTTTATAAAAAACTAAACAGTTTTAGAAATATGAGAATTAAAAATAACACCTGTCATGCTTCATTGATTTTTCCAGGTGATTCAGGAAATCTGAGGGTAAAAAATAACACCTGTCACAGTTCACTTGTTTTGCAACATATTGTAAAAATGTGATCATAAATGTCAAAAATACATCAAAATTTTCATCTGTTTTGGGGATTGGATGGTGATGCAGGGTTCGACATATATCCCAACAGCCAATGGGATGGCCTGAGATTCTTCTACTGTGCACCCCTTCCTTTCCAGGTCACATGACTCTAACTTAATTCCTTCTTTTTCCTTCGCTCTTATAGTTTGGCTGTTGGGATGTTCAGACCAGGGCCCATTTTTTCGGAGCCATCTTAACCCTACGAAATCGTAAAACCATCGTAGGGTGTGACTTCACTACAGCACATACCATAGTGACGTCATAGCTTACGATAATTTTACGATTTCGTAGGCTAAGATTACTTCGAAAATATGAGCCCAGATTATTATCCTTAGGGGAATATACACTAGTTTGAAGACGTGATGTATCTATAAAAGAGAAAACACTCCCAAGTTTTCTCACACCCTCTGCCTGTTACTGGCTGTGGTCGGACTGCTGGTGCTCCCTTGCACCTGCCAGTGCAGGCGGTTCCTCCTCTCCCTACCCCAACCCTTTACTGTCCTGGATGGAGGAGCTGGTCAAGGCAGACACCTGTACCCAGGACAGGCATGCACTATAACAGTTTGCTCTGAATGTGCATGTTAAACATTTTGGTCTTGGTCCTGTTTTTCTCAATTTTTGCTATTCTTCTTTTTTTTCCCTCTATTTTCCCTCTTGTTTTTTTTTTTAAACTGTGTTCTATTGTTTATTTTATTTATTTATTTCCAGATTGTGGAATTACTAGTCAGTCTTTTGAGAATTCCATACCGAGGGTCAACTGATCAGCTGTAAGTGTTGTCTTTTTGTACCAGTTAAAGGGTTAATCATATCATTGTATACTTCAACTGTTTATAATTACAACCTTTCATTTGTTGTATACCATTTGTGACTTGGTTCTGATTGGATGACATTTGACAGTAAAAAAAAACCCATAAATGTATCTTTAGTAAAATGCAGAAAATTATGTCCTTACGAAAAAAAGGGTCCTATTTTTTGGCAGTATATTTAAAAAAAATGTATCATGGCAAGGACTATAGAACTGAAAATATATCAAAATACATTTGCTTTTTGAAGGAAGCCATATTTAATATGCACTATGCAAAGAGTTGCATTGTCTTTAATATGCCCTTTTCAGTCAGATAGTTATTAACAGATGTCTTTCAAAAACAGGTGGTTGTTATAGACAGAGAATACTTCATGAGTGGCCATTAAAAGACACTTATCTTACAGGCATTCATATCCTCAGCTATGAGCAGCCAATCATATGCCCTTATGGCGATAACACACATATATGTGTTATTGCCTTATATTATCAAAAACAATGCTGACTGGGTCATCACGGACAAGCAGCCAATCATGTGTCCATATATTGATAACACATAATTAGGTGTTATTGGTGTGTGATATAAAAAATAACCATGATGTTCTTTACAATGGATGTGTGAGAAATGTTATTAATAAACAGGTGGTAGTTATACACAATGTTCATTATAGACAGGTGGTGCTTATAGAAGGTTCCAATTGTACCAATTTCATTGTGCCCATACAAAATGATTTGCCCTTCCTTTAAACGTTTTTTCTTTTTTTCAAACTTTGGTTTCAGTGATGCTTTTCCAGTAGCGATGGAGACTAGCGTAAAGTAAGCTGGTATTGCACCACCCACCTATCTGATTTCACTTGTTTCCTGGTGTGGGTTGTTGGAAAAACATTTCATAAACATGCTTTTATTTGGAAGGGTTTTTTTTACAGTATCTTTAGCAAGCATACATACAAGTTATAATTCGTACTGTTGATGGTTATCAAGTTAAATATCTTTTTAGCAAACATACATTTCATATGTTTCATAGTTACCAAGTTAATAAAGGATCTTAAAGAGACGTTCTTGAGTTTGCTGCAATTTTTAAGATGTTATCGACTTACAAAGACTTTTTAACTATTATAATTACATATCAAATATATTTTTTCTGCATAAATTATTAGTGGCTGTATATTAAATGTGTTTCTGATCATTTTTATATTTGTGCTAGGTTAAATTTCATTTTATTTCCTAAAATGTAATTCTCATACATACAAAATAATTTGAAGACAAAATCCAGTTTGGGCTTCTTACAAATATTAAGACAACCTGAAATGCATTGAATGTACAGACACTAATATTCTAAACAAGAAAATATATAAATTTAATATGTAAGTTTAATTGTAGAAATATTTTATTAGTCTGAAACATCTTACAATGCAGCAAACTCAGAAATGTCCCTTTAAAATATTGGCAATATATTATATATAATATATTATTTTGCATTGTTATTAAGTTGATAAACAGATTTTTAAACATTGGTATATTGATACTAATTTAAATACTAGTACAGTGAAACCTCTCAAAACTGGACCCTCAGTAAACTGGAATTCCCTCAAAACTGGACCCTCAGTATACCAAAATACCCTCAAAACTGGACTCTCACTAAACCAAAATACCCTCAAAACTGGACTCTCAGTAACCAAAATACCCTCAAAAATGGACCTTCAGTAAACCAAAATACCCTCAAAACTGGATCCTCGTTAAATGGAAATATCCTCAAAACTGGACCCTCAGTAAACAGAAATACCCTCAAACCTGGACCCTCGGTAAACAGAAATACCCTCAAACCCTGGACCCTCAGTAAACAGAATTACCCTCAAACCTGGACCCTTAGTAAAGAGAAATACCCTCAAACCTGGACCCCCAGTAAACGGAAATACCCTCAAACCTGGACCCTTAGTAAACGGAAATACCCTCAAACCTGGACCCTTAGTAAACAGAAATACCCTCAGTAAACAGAAATACCCTCAAACATGGACCCGCAGTAAACAGAATTACCCTCAAACCTGGACCCTTAGTAAACAGAAATACCCTCAAACCTGGACCCCCAGTAAACAGAAATACCCTCAAACCTGGACCCTCAGTAAACAGGAATACCCTTAAAACTGGACATTTTTCCACAGGCCCTTAAGGTAGTACTAAAAAAAATAACTTCTGGCTGGATCAAAGTTTGAGGTGCACCTGACCTTTGATAGAGAAGTGAACACCACAAGTCCTGTGAGTGGTGATAAATGTGAGTGTGTTCTTTGTAAACAAATTTGTTTTACATCTGGGTTAAAAATGTATGCAATTTTATGTCATCTAGTACCACTGTGTCAAGTAGCCTTGTGCTTAAAACATATGTGGGGTACCTGTAAAAAGAATGTACTTGTTCAGAATTAAGGTAGTCATAGACACTACCCATTATCTCAGAAATGTGCAGCTTGACGCCCATTTTTTTCTGATTCACTTTAAGGGTGAGGGTTGGTAGTATTTATATCCGTGACGTTTATGTTGATTGATACGCTACAGGTCGGAGTTTTAGCCACATATGTTACTATTGTTGTCTATGGTATTTAATTTGGTAGTATACTCCCTTAATGTCTGTACAAAACTGAATTTCTCTAAACCAGATGCCCCTTTAAAACCAGGTTATTTACTCGGTCTCATGAATGTCTGGTTTGGAAATGGTTTCACTGTATATTATATAGTATGTTTTATTTTGTTAATACTAATCTTGAAATAGTCCTTTTACATTATCTTTGACTCACATGGAGTTCATATTCATGTACCATGATGTTCATAATTAACAAGTTGATTTTAAGGATTTTAAATGTTGGCATGGTTATATAATACTATAGTCCTTCTCACAGGGAACACCTTTTTTCATAATATGGAATTGACTACAACTTTTTTTTATTTCTGAGCCGATTGTTTTCTAAATTACATACAATAATAGTGGGGTTTTTTTTGTTGTTATTTCTAAAATACCTTTACGTTTTTCTTACATGTATGTCAAACCAAACTGATTTTTTATTTTTTTTAAATCATTTTTGTAGGAGGACTATAGTACCATATATAATATATTGCCTTGAATTATTAACACTTGTTGAATTCTAACCAGTTGTTTGTTTCTGTCTGGTTTTCACTATAAATTGACCAAGATGCCACAATACTTGTAATTTAATATCTGTTTTAATGCTGTTGTGAATTCCACCCATTTTGCATGATCACCAGTTTACAGCATAACCCCACTTTGATAGCAGTACTATCAGAACCTGTAAAGCGAAATGCTTTGTAGAACAAAATCATTACCTTTATTCCAGAAATATTGACGTTGTGTTAGATTTAGACCCCCAATAGATGATGTTTCATGTGGACTATCAATGATCATTGACTTCAAACTATTTATTTTTATCGGCCTCAGTTGTGTTGTGGTTAGGCCATCGGTCTATAGGCTGGTAGGTACTGGGTTCAGATCCCAGATACCGACTCCAAACCCTGAGTGAGTGCTTCGCAAGGATCAATGGGTAGGTGTAAACCACTTGCATCAACCAGTGATCCATAACTGGTTCAACAAAGGCCATGGTTTGTGCTGACATTATATATATGATTTACAAATGACGTCACATCATATTTGAAACATTACACAAGATTGTTGCAGAGTATGATTCTTAACGTTAAGTAAATGCATGAAAGGAGTTTTGATTATAGATTTAACAAAGTGTTATTATGACATTAAAACCGTTTTTGTACAACATAAAAGAAGGTAGGTAATAAATACAGAACTTCACATACAGTGTTTTCACTTCCTGTTTATTGCACAAGTTTATTTTGCAAAAGAACATACCACTCGACCACTTTGCGGTCTTGTGGTATATATTCTATCACAAAATAAACTCGTGCAATAAATAGGAAGTGAAAACAATGTATGTGAAGTTCTATATATTTCTATAACAAGGGTGCTGGTTTATCAACTACTGTGGTTCATGGTGTTCTGTCTGGTAATGGTGTTCTGATAGTCAGTGTAGAAATTAAATATTAATCAGTTGGGAGATGGTCGTGTGTTGATCAATTAAGCTGTATCTTAACCAGACGCAAGTGATTATTTTAGAAACCATTGATTTCAACTGCTGTATCCTAACTGCATGCGTTTGGAATGACAGTTAAATCTGTCACATTGCTTCTTTTTTTTCTTCTTTTTTTTTAACGACGCACTCAACACATTATATTACGGTTATATCGGCGTTGGACATATGGTTATGTCGAGAAAAAACTCCAGTGGTTAGCTGACTGGGATCGATCCTAGACCGACCGTGCATCAGGCGGGCACTGTACCACTGGGCTATGCTGCCCGCCTGTCACATTGCATGCATCCAGTTAGGATACAGTGATTGAAATTAGCAGTTTCAAAAATAATCGCTCCCATTCAGTTAGGATACAGCTTTACGCTAAAGTTACCACATAAACTTATTAGTGGTCTGTATGTTTATTACAAACTTTTGATGTTTTGATTGGCAGTTGATAGTCTGGAATACGACAGCATGAGAGTATATCTATTGTCAATCAAAACAGAAAGTATGCAATAACCATGCATACCACAATTGTATGTTTCTGTGGTAACTGACTTGTACCACACCCCTAAGTGACGTTACATGATCCAGTAAGGACGTTTGGCACAGTTAGTAATGAGGTTTATGAAGTGTATGGATATATATATATATTTATTGCACACTTTTGTCAATGGAAAAAACAATGTAAACATATGTCCGTAATACACATAAAAGTATAATAAAAAATTTTGTTAGACCAAAATCCCTGTTATTAGCATTTCAACCTGGTACACCTTCTCAACTAAACAAAATGACATATAATAAAGAGAGAGGTTTTTCAACTTCTTTTTAATTAATAATGTATATGGTAGACTTTAGGCGATTCCACACTATACAAGTGCCTGATACGAGAAAAATTAATTGCATAGCAATCTACAATGTATGAACTCGTAATACACATGTAATGTCTCATCACAATTAGCTATTCTTGTGGCTATTCTGCTACAAAGAATTTGTATAGTGTGGCATCGCCTTTAGCATTAGTGTTTTTGTTTCAGACATTTGACGAACATCTTTGTGGAGGCGTACGACGTTCTGTACACCTATTTGATGGGAAACAGTCGCAAGAATGAGCTCTATATCGCCAAGTACATTGACTTCTTCCTTACTCAGTTTGAGTACAAGGAGGTAAGTGAAAAATAAACAATAAGTAAAACTTCCCCATTCAATAAATGTGTTTGCCAGGTATCACATGTTATTATCAAGAATATATGTTTTCTAGTTGGTTGTTTATCATGTTATCACTACAATATTTTATTCCAATTTGTTTATTAGGTATAAATTTACAAAACATTTTTGTAATAAATTCTTGCAAACAATTTTTTGTCTCACCTTTACAAAGTACGAACATGAGATACAGGTACTTTTCTGAAGCTTCAACTTTTGGGGTGGAATGTATCCCAGTGGTAAAGTGCTCGCTTGATGTGCGGTCGGTTTGGGATCGATCCCCATCAGTGGGCCCATTGGGCTATTTCTCGCTACAGCCAGTGCACCACGATGGTTATATGGTGTCAGACATATGGTTAAGAACCACACAGATATTGAGAGAGGAAACCGGCTGTCGCCACTTCATGGGCTACTCTTTCCGATTTGCAGCAAGGGATCTTTTATATGCATCATCCCACAGACAGGATAGCACATACCATGGCCTTTGATATACCAGTCGTGGTGCACTGGCTGTGACGAGAAATAGCCCAATTGATCCCAGACCAACTGCGCATCGAGCGATGGCTGTACCACTGGGCTATGTCTCGCCCTTATATATCAATGAAACTTGGTTTATGTTGTAAAACTGTTCAATTCTTAATATGTGGATTTATAAAACACCTTTGCAATACATTGTTCTAGTTCTGGTATTATGTGTATATTTACACAACATTTATTTTTAACAATCTGTTCCATTTATTTTTACTGTGATGTTTATCAAAGAACATCTTTATACTGACTTGTTCCAATTTATTTTTGTATCTGTTTCCAGGGCGACATTGGCTTGAATGCTGCTCATATGATCATGGAACTTATCCGAGACAATCGGAAAATTGTCGACAGAATATCAAAAGAAAACATAAATAACTTTGTTGACTTGTTACACAGAAACAAGGTACTCATTAAACTCTAGCAACTTTCGTTCTTTTACCTTTAATAACAAGCCTATATACAAAAGAAGTTCAGGCACGTTCTAGTAACTAAAACTTATGTTAATGAGAATGTAATTATTATTAGCAATTTGGCAAATTTGGTCAATTAGCCAAACAGAAAAGGCAAATTTAAAGAATTGTACTTTGTGCTTTTTTAAGTTTAAATTTTTGGCATTTTAATAATAAAATATGTTATGTTTGTCAAATTAGTACCTGCTCATATATGATATATTATAATTGTTAATTCATAGCTATCGGTATATTGACATAGATGGTATTCTGTATGCAGCACTCTATCAGGGTTTATTTAGATTGTTGTTTGAATAAAAAAAATTGTTAAGAATTACCGATACCATGACATGCTCAGAGTTCAATACATGTTTATTTGCTATGTGTGTTTATTTAGGTTGTGGTGAGATATATAACTGTTGTTTCAGAATTACTGATAACTTGGCCTACTCAGTGTTCAGTGTATGTTCTTTGTGTGATGTGTGAAGTACATGTATTATAATTGTTGTTTCAGAATTACCGATACCTTGACCTGCTCAGCGTTCTATGTGTGTGTGATGGAGTCTCCATATCCGACAATCAAAACTACATCACAGAAGTCTGGCTGATGACTCAAAACAAAGTAAGAATTTCTCCCAGTAGAACAAAAACATCAGGACTGAGTAATATAGGATCTTCTCTTCTGGACAGTGGTTCAAATAAAGCTGGCTCACACAATAATTTATTCTTTCTCATCTATCACCCTCTGCCTACCATTCTCATTATCTTAATATAAAAAACTTTCCAATTTCTCCTAAGATTTCAATCTGTTTTGACCTTTTCTGTCAGTTTCCTCCAACACTGTCTTCTGAGCTGTTCACACAATCACCCACCTGTCTCAACTTACTCCACGGGTGCAGTCTCTGTGTACTTCCTACACCCACCTGGCATCCTCATCCTCTACCGCTAATAAAGCTGGTGTGACCCATGGCACTAACTAATGACCGCTGGTAGTAGGGGAGCATAGTAGGTAGTTACAAGTGCCTCTTAACAATGCCAGAAGTAACTACTGAACACACTCCGAAGTAATCAGACTAAGCCCACAGCTAAAAGCTGATGGGGAGTAACAGGTGTGTGGCACGGATAGCCACAAGAGACGTACAAGCACCTGTTGCAGTTTGAAAGATAGGAGAAGTTGCCAGATCGGGGAAAAATAAGATGGAATTCAAAGAAGTGAAAAAGAAAGGGGGAAGTGGGAGGAGGAGGGGGATATAGGATCTTCTCAATCTAGAAAAAAGGCACTTTTCATTTTTTTTTTATTTTTTTTTTTCCCTACATGTTGTTATGGCCTTACGCCAGATTCTTCTTTTTCTTTCACTGAGAAATTTTAATATACATATACTGGTGTAACATACAATATGAGTTTACCTTGTCGGTACTAAGTATAACATAATATACTAGTAGTTCAAAGTGTTTGCATTTATGCCTCTGTTTTTCATTGTTAAATTGTTTTAATGAAATGTGGTTTTTTAATACAATTCATTATAGATTTTTGTTTAACAGAAAAAATAGAACTGTGGTTTTTATTATTATCTGTGAACGTCAATATAATAAAAAATATTAGCAATACTCAGAATGATGTGTAAAGAGGTCCATGCAGAGAAAACATTATAGCTGAGGTAACATATAGAGGATATTTCATGTTTTTTGTTAATATGATTTATATCTCATCTCGCGAAGTTTGCAATCATATCTCACAAGTCATGCTAGCATGATGAGTGTGACATGATTGCAAACTTCACTCAATGAGATATAAATCATATTTGACAAAAAATATGACATTTTCTATTTAGTATATAACTTTTGGCAATTTACTTTTATTTTGAAAATGCCAGCAGCAAAATAGTTCCGGCTGGCTTACAGTGAAGATAACACTTTCTAGTGACGATAACACATTTTAGAGTGAAACAGTAACATTTTCACTCTAAAATGTGTTATCCAGATTTATGTCCTTTTTGAAATAATTTCCATTTGTCTCTCACTAAAGCTTTCTTAATTCCCCTCTCAAGCCTTGAAATAAGCGGCCGGTCACAGTCATTGTCCGGTACAAATTTGTAACTTGTCAGTAACAATGTCGATTGCGCCGGTCACCATGTCCGAAGCTCACGTTGTAGTAAAAGAAATCGGAATCGAATACACTTAATGCACCGATTAAAAAATAATTGAAAAAAAACAGTGTACCAGTGGGATTCGAACCGGTTTTTGGGGCACTTGACAGTCCAACACAAAGTTCATCTACAGTGAAGTACCTGTTTAGTAGGACTTTTCATAGTCTCAATTTTGAGGGAACTTAAATTGTAAACAGTGATGTCACGCATATTAGTAGCTGACCTTTCGTACTTAGCGTATTCTTCCTGTGGCGTTTTCATTTAAATTTTGCAATTCAGATTGCCTCGTAGTAAACAATTAATGGATGTTAAACAAAATAACTTCAGTTTGTGCTGTAAAAGAACAGACAGATACCGATAATGACAAATCAACTGTCCCTGTTCCCAGTATCCACGGAGGGCAGGCGCCGATTAAATCGTCCCCCCCCCCCCCAAATTTCCAAACGAATATCCCGCAGAGTACTATCTTAAAATCTAGCAATGAACTAAAATGGTAAAAGGAGGATTTAGTTAATACAAATGCCTCTTTGTGGCTACAGTTTGAAGAAAGCACTTATGACGTGCTCGTTCTGAAAAATATTTCAAAACGAAATGCAGTATAATCACAATTTTTCAGACGCATGGATCAAAGGGTCCACAAATCTGCATGTGTAAAAGGCTAAAGATCACTCGGCAAACAAAAATATATAATCTTACCACAAACAAGACACTGGTGACTGTTGCCTTAATTACTGCATTGGCTGTTTAGTAATTAAATATATTAATTATTAAACAACATAGAACTTAATTTATTTCATTTGTATAAATACAATGTTTCGAGACAGGTATAATTTCTGTTATGTCAGGCACAAATTGGTTGGTACAGGACATGGTGTCAGGTACACCAATTATTTTTATTTCAAGGCTTGCCCTCTATTTAGACACTTATTTCTATGTTCTACTCCTTATCTCTGGAACAGGTGTAATCTCTGCCATGCACCTGTTTGTCAAATCTTCTATGCAGACAGTACAGCACATACCACAGGCTTTGATTATACTAGTTGTGGAGCACTCTTGAGAATAGAAAATACGCTGATGGCATTTCCTCCATTTAATTATTTATTGATATATTCTTTAAATACATGTATAAGCAGAGGACATTTTGTTCGGAATCACGTCACGATTTGCCATGCAAGTTTCAGAGATTGTTACACATTTCTAAAATATTAAGGGA
>JAECMU010335186.1:0-12591 GCA_016106625.1 Dracogyra subfuscus
AAAAAGCCTCTAATAGTCAAAACTATGTCTTAGTGTTTAAAAACTAGGGTATGTCCCTTTAAGGTATCCTAATGATAAATTGATTCGAAAATTTCAAGGTAAAGTTTATTTTGTTCAACACCACCACTAGAGCACATTGATTTATCTATCATATTTATATATCATCAACTATTGCATGTCAAATATTTTGTAATTTTTATATAAAGTCTTAAGAGAGGAAATTCACTACAGTTTTCCGTTAGTTGTAAGGGATTTTTAACATGCACCATCCCACTGAGAGGATGACACATACCTTGGCTTTTGACATGTCAGTCATGGTGCACTGGCTGGAATGAAAAATATCGATCCTAGACTGACACATCAGGCAAGTGCTTTACAACTGGGCTATGTTCCACTCCATTAAACAGATTCAGTGATTAAAGAAATATTTTGTGATTGTCACATTCAGGATTAAATCTACTTATTAAAAAAAAAACCCCGCAAAAACAAAACAAATCAACAAGCTTCAATAATAATAATAATATATATTTGTTTTTAATCAATTTAATTTTTTAAATAAGATGAATATTAATAGATATAACAGATACTGAATTTCATCGATCTAGAACTTATAAAGTTTGTGAAAAATGGAGCTAAAGGTTAAAATTAAAGTTTGTTTTGTTTAATGACATCCCTAGAAAACATTGATTAATTAATCAGCTCCTGGATGTCACACTTTTGTAATTCTGACACGTAGTAAACACGTACAAATACAAAAGTTGTCCCCCACCCTCTTCTAAAATGTATGCACAAGCACCTGGACACATCATATGTAGTTAAAATAAACATGTATCAACTTTCCATGACCTGTTTTACGTAATGACATCCCAGCTGGCGTAATGACATCATTTCTGAGGTTTATCAAAGGATAACATTCAGTTTTTCTTCGACGTCATCCAACCAGAATTAAGGCAATCGTATAAATGCAAACATTTTGTAATCATAACTATTTGATGTCTTATAGTTATATATGGTTATTTTAACACTTGAATGAAAAAAAAGTCAAGAGTCAAAACATTTTCCCGCAACAAAGGCTACTCTTATCAAAAATCAGCACGGCATCTTTTATAATGCATTTACATGTACATATACAGTATATATACCACAGTCTGTGCATATCAATTAAAAGGTACTGGTTGGGGTGAGAATTATCAAATCCGTTGAGGACAATTGATCCCGTGACCCATGGCACCTCAGATGAACTCTTTACCAATGAACTACAACATAGCCATGGTAAGTGAAACTACATGTATAAGTAAAAGTGGGAGTGCTTCATCTTTGGCGTGGACTTTCAGCAATCAATAATGCTATCATGGTCACTCATTTACCATGATTAGCTTTTCATCAAAGGCCATAAATCACTACCGACAAGAGTAATGCACACATTATTGTGAGTGAAAAATGCTCTTTATGTACTTCATTGCCCATTTGCTTAACCTTGGAAGTGGACTGGTGTCATTAAGAGAACTGCAGAAATGGCTTTAGTGAGGTATTTAGTGAGTTTGCAACTTTAACAACATGCAGGTAGTCAACAATAGCTCAGTAAAAGTTGATTTTGTCTAACGACACTACTAGAGCACACTGATTTATTAATCACCGGCTACTGGATGTCAAAATATTTGGTAATTTTTATATACAGTCTTAGAGGAAACCTACTAAATTTTTCCATAAGTAGCAAGGGATCTTTTATATGCATCAACCTACAGACAGGATAGCACATACCACAACCGTTTATATACCAGTCGTGGTACAATGGGTGGAACGAGGAATAGCCTAATGGGCCCATCAACAGGGATCAACTCTAAACTGATTGCGTATCAAACGAAGGAAGGAAATGTTTTATTAAACGACACACTCAACACATTTTATTTATGGTTATATGGTGTTTGACATATGGTTAAGGACCACACAGCAAGGGATCTTTTATATGCACCATCCCATGGACAGAATAACACATACCATGACCTGTGATGTACCCGTCATGGTGCACTGGCTGGAGTGCATCAAACGAGTGCTTTACCACTGGGCTAAGTCCCATCTGAACATCTCAGTAGTGGTAATACATAAGAGGCTATTTCATGGGGGGTTTTTTAATACGATTTTTATGTCAACGAGTGGTGTGTGAAAATATGGTTTTCACACAACACGAGTGTCAAAAGGTTAACTTCCAAAAAACATCTGCAAAATTTTTTGGGCACCGTACCCATTTTACCCTCTGGCAGAAACCTTGCATGATACTATAATACAACCCATCACAGACTGGCATATAAGAAACAAACAAAGAAATGTTTTATTTAACGACGCACTCAACACATTTTATTTACAGTTATATGGCATCAGACATATGGTTAAGGACCACACAGACTTTGAGAGGAAACCTGCTGTCGCCACTTCAGGGCTACTCTTTCCAATTGGCAGCAAGCGATCTTTTATTTGCACTTCCCACAGACAGGATAGCACAAACTATGGCCTTTGTTGAACCAGTTACAGATCATTGGTTGGTGCAAGTGGTTTATACCTACCCATTGAGCCTTGCGGAGCACTCACTCAGGGTTTGGAGTCGGTATCTGGATGAAAAATCCCAGACTGGGATCCGAACCCAGTACCTACTAGCCTGTAGACTGATGGCCTAACCACTACGCTACCAAGGCCGGTAGGCATATAAGAAGCTCTCTTAGGCTTTCTTAGGCAACAATGCATCATCCTTGCAAGGCTTTTTGCATTGCACTGCAAGATCACAGGGCTTCTAGAAATTTATAAAAATACACTAGCCATGGGATCAGTGATTTTTAAAATGTACTAGCCATGATTAAAAATCCACTAGCCCTACTTTAAATAGGTACAATTTTACTAATAGTAATAATCAGATATGTCACCTAAATAGGGAGGTTAGCTTAAAAATCCCTAGATTGGGGTGGAAAGAGGGGGAAGGATTTTCATATTTACAAAATATGTAAATGCAGCATTCAACCAGGTTTTTTCCCCCACTAGCCGTCGGGCTAGCTATAGTAATTATTTACTAGCCCAACACTGAATATCACTAGCCATGGGAGTGGGGCTACCATAATCTAGAAGCCCTGGATCATAAAATTGCCTAGTATAGTGTATTGGGCCTCAGAAGTTGATTGCTTCTCATTCCACAAAATTACTTTTGGGTAGGTACAGACTGGGGTGGAGGGAAAGAAAGGTAGAAATGGAGAAAAAAAAGGAAAGATAGAAATTGGAGAAAAAGAAAAGGAAAGGTAGAGACTGGAAAGAGAAGTAAAGGAATGTGAATGACCCCTCAGCACATTTTAAACTACGGCTATTTGGTGTTTGAAGACCATTGTTTTAAGTCTGGAAACCATACACAGCTAAAAGTAACTAATGAAGATGGCCAGATATACATTAGGGGACAAAAACGAGAATGAGACATAAATACATTCATAAGTGCTTTAAAATGAACTAGAAGTCACAAAGCTAATATTCATTATTTATCAATGTGAAGTTTAAAATATCTCATTGCCCAATCACTTCATTGGCCTTAAAATGAAAGTAATTGTGTAAGTGCCTATGTACGTTAAGAGATAATGCACACAGTAGTGATTTTAATTTTAATAACACGGTACAGACATACACACGCCACAATGTGCTTATGACGAAAAATAAAATAAAATAAAACAGGCCGCAAATGTAGCAGGATTCCATGCTTCTGCAAATCACAGATTTGGGGTTGAAAGTGTGAGATTATGACATAGAATCTTAAATACAGTCAAACGTGGTCTAACAGGCACCTCTATATAACGGCCACCTGCCTATAACGGCCACCCAGAAACCCCCCAACACATTTCTTTCTTTATTTGACCTCTCTAGAGCGGCCACCTGTCCAACGCGGCCAGCGGCCACTATTTTACAGCAAAAAATAGGTCTGAACCTGCATTAGCGGCCAAAATATCCCCCACCCACATTTATTTTCAAATTCTTCCCACCATATATAATCATACAGCAATTTAGTTCTTGATAAATCCCATCGTTTTCTGCAGTGCCGCCAATGTTGTGTCATGTGACTGGAAAGTTTGGCAATTTGATTCGACTCAACAAATAATAAATTATTTTGATGTTATCACATGATGTTATTGTCGTAAACAAATACTAGTATACGTTTACTAATACTAAGCATTATTTTAATTCTTTTGTTAATTTGGTAAATGTCAACAGCTGTTCGGTTCCTTCCGGCGCTTGTATAATTTGCATTCGTTAGTTCAGCTCAATCGTTCCTCGATAACAAGGCGACTTCTCATTGGCGTTAGCCTACGAAAGCAGCATGTATTACTATTACAGTATCTAAGTTCTTGCGGTATTATCAAAGGCATTTATAATCATGGTGTCTGTGTAGTTCCTACCGTTAACTGGTCATGATCGTTGTTCACAAGCAATTTGCACCAAGCGGCAACCATTAATGGATTTAGTTAAGGCGGTATGCTTTGGCAAATCGCGACCTTTGTTTACCAAAATTGTTTTGTTTGCGGTTCGCGACGTAATCCCAATGCAAAGGAAAGCAGATGTTATAGCTGAATTTGAAAATAACGTGCCACGAGCAAAAAAACAAAAACAGACAGAAGGCCACTGGCAATGAAGAGTTCTTTTCTTGAGGGTATTGGAATTAACAAAGGAACTCAAACTGTTACAACCAGTTAATAATAAGATTTTATAGAGAAATAAATTAGGGTTTCGACTGATTATTTGGGGACTTCTATATAAAGGCCACCTGTCCATAACGGCCACTTTCTGTTGGTCCCATGAGTGGTTGTTATATACTAGTTCGACTGTTTATTTTGTAAAGGTGAGACAAAAAGGAGAATGACACTTGGCAGCAGATTACTTCTCTCTTGTACTTACCATTAAGAATGGGATGTTGTTAAATATTTCTCTTAATTTTCATTCCATTTTTATTTTTGTAAACACATACACACATATGATATGTGACCATGTCTGCAAAAATTGAGTACAGATGAGGGAATATAGGAAAAATATTATTTTGATATTTTTTGATAACCAGTAGTCAAAAGATTAAGATGTCCACATAATTATTATTTTGACTCAAGGGTGTAGATGCTGACTGTAATCTTGAACATGTAATTATAATTATGATAACCATTTCTAAGAGTCAAGAGTGTAAAGATGCTTATAATACTATTTTGGGTAATTAAAGATATAGTCAAACTATTATTTCATAAAAATATATTATAAACAGACAACAATGAAAAAGAAACACGCTTTGCTTTTAATGACATATTTTAAATGCTTAGTATATACTGATAACAATTCTAACTAGCATTTGTGTCACATTGAAATGCAACATAGTGTCATATTGAAATGCAAGATGGTGTTATTTTAAACATGATCTGTAAATGATGTTATGCCTCATCTGTATTCATTTTTGCAGACGTGGTCACTTACATTTAACTAAACAACAACACAATTATTAAATCAAAAATCAATGAAACCTTTCCAAATCAAAACTATGGATATACATATGAGCTTGAATCACACAAATGATGATATTATAACCAGCTACTCTCGATCTACTAAATTCCAAAAATATATTAGCTGTGTATCCGTTCTTCTTTTGGCCGATCGTTCAAAAATTGCGCCAAAATCCCTTCATACTGAAATGCACACCATTTCTCTTTGGCATAATTAATGCTCCATTCAAAATCCCATAGCCCCACCACCACCACCCCCGCCGGCTACTGATCTTGATTGGACTGCTGATGCTCCCTTGCATCTGCCAGTGCAGGCAGTCCCTCTTACATTCCCCCCCCCCCCCAACTTTCTGTCTTGGACGAAAGAGTTTGCTTTGCAAAGCTCTTGCGCCCACGACAGGCGTGCACTACAACAGTTTGTTCTGAATGTGCACGTTAAACCATATGACATGACATGACAAATGATGAAATTAAAATACTCCATGAATTTCACAGCTGAGCACTATTTTTGACACATCTTTCCTGCTTCAGCAATATCACATTTAATTAAATTTGATTTAGAGCCAATGTGTTCCCAACAGTTTCAGTTATTAAAAATATCTCACAGTGTACTATTTGCCAAAATTCATATGAATACGAAACAAAATAAACTTCTAAAAAGACATTTAAAATAATACATGACCCTTTCACTTTTAAGATCTCTCAAGGACACTTAATTATTAGGCTGTTTAAAATATGTTTGAGTATTACCACACAGCTTTTAAAATTAATATTAATTGACACAATACTTTCAACATCTTTTTTTAATTATTAATTTTGGCAATCCCAAAGTGTTTTCAGTAATTCTGATGTTTGTAGCAACTCAAAATGTGTTTCAAAAGCAACAGGAAAGGTACATACTAGGTGTCAGTGACATGAAGCAGTGTTGAGAACAGCTGCTTTTTCTGAAACTTAGGGTTTCGGAAAGGATTCACTGCAGGGCCGTAGCTTACCGGGGGGGCAGGGGGGCAGTTGCCCCCCCCTAATATTTTGAAGATTTTTTTTTATATAGTTATTTATTTCTTAAAATGTACCAGTAAGTCTGATTCCCCTTGTCAGCTCACCACGTAAGTGAAAGTTTTGCCCCCCCAGTCAAAAAAAGTTAGCTACGGCCCTGCACTGACTATATTTATTAATACTACAGTACCTGTTGTCGCCTCGAAGGGGGTCATTCTGATCAATTGGTCGCAGCAAGTCTTCAACACCTGAAAACAGAAACATATTCTCATTGCAAAAACATCTTAGAGCTACACATAAATTCTAATATTATACACTTTAGTCCTTGAAGTTAGCAAAAACATAATGTAGCTTTTAAAAAGTAAATTAGTATAATAATTTCTCATTGACAATAAGAAGCTGTATAATGAAAAAATATTATAAAATGGTCTTTTTTTTATTATATAAAGCTGAAAAAAGGGGACCACAACATACATTTTATGAAAAGTCACAAAATTAGTGTAGCTAAAATTAGACATTGAACAGAAAATTAACTTGAAAAGCAGTAAATGTTTGAAATATGTTTCATAAGGATTTGAAGCATCAAATATGGTGGATAACCAAATGCTATTTTTTACATACTAAGCAAAGCCGACTACAAAATAATTATAGATTATGTTTCATTTTGTAAAAAAACCCATCTTATTAATGTGACCAAGTAAAAGATAACATTTAGATAAAGGGAGCTTACTCTGTCTATCTGTGCTGTCGATGAGCACTTCCTGCAGTCGTTCTTGCATTTTCTCGGCTCGTTTCCTTTCAGCATGTAACTGCCGCTTCAGATCTTTCACCTTTACAATAAATCAATTGACTGAAGTAGTCATCCAACGGTGCACTGGCACACATAATGTTATGGGAGGTTTAATTTACTTGCATTAAAAACAATTAATTTAAAAACTGGAGAAAATTTAGACTCTACATGGTAGAAATGTGTTATGCAGATTTAAAATGGAAACTTCCAGTAAGTTTTCCATCCCCCCAAGAGACACTCAACATATGGTTTATTTTACGGTCTGTTTTGTCTTTGACTTTCTGTATATGATATACATGACATATGATTTTTAAAGTGTTAATATATTACTCACAATTGACATTCCTTTCTTCTCTGTAATTTTCTTTTCACCATGACCATCTTTTATTTCCTGTAATAAAAAAAAATAAAAAAAATATATATATAACAATTAACAAATAGGTAAATAAATATATAAGATCTGAAATTGTTGTTTTATTGTTATAGTAAATGGGAACTATTTACTCAGTGTAACATTATGATGCTATTGCACTATCATTATAACCGACCTTGTTGAATGTTACTAATATTGTTTGTGTTCCAAATACAATCATACTCAATGTTTGTTATAAATTACAGTTACTTATACTGTTTGTAAATAATAAATAAATTATTACACTTGCAAATGTGCCACAGGAAATTTATCAAACTCATTTGGAACTTGTTTTATACCCTTGATTTTCACTTGGGGAATTGAACAATTTCCGAACTCCTTCAATAAATTTTATATAACACTCTCACTCATGCCATAACCTCTATATGTTACCAGGTCTAACTAGTTCAATAAATTTCATATTGCACTCTCGCCCATACAATAACCTCTATATATTACCTGATGTAAACTAGTGATGACCATCTGCTGGTTCTCCAGCTCAGTCTTCTGAGATTCTCCTTGAACTTCCAGTTTCTGAAACACACATTACAGGTTGATAATACATATAGGTACCCAACGTATAAACTACCAAAACAGTATAATTACATAATGGATTTTAAACAATTGTTGATTCCTCAACAAATTGACTTTTAAACACTGAATTTATACATAAAATTTCGTTTTAATTCACAATATTTCAAATATGTACATAGTTATGGTAACCCAAATTGTAAAGTATTTTCACTCATAAATAAATGAAAGTAATTTCAATAAATATTTTACCTTTTGTAACATACTGAAAGTTATTTACCAGAAATGTTTTTAAAAATTACTATAATAACTGTTTACTCTGTTACATGTATTTTGTAAAATAACTTAACTAAGCTTTTCAGCCCTAATTTTTAAAAACATTTTTTTATTAAAACTAAAAATATTCAACATATAATAATTTTTCTTAACAGCATACTCTATGGGTTATTATAACACAGTTTCCTACATCTGGCATAATTTTTACCTATTACTGATTGTAGGAAAAGCTACAAAACATTTTTATTCACATTCAAGTGTTAGTATTGTAGACTAATATACCTTTACGTAGTCATCATGTTCCTGTTTAAGTTCCTCAATCTCCGCTTGATGCTGCTGTTTCATTTCACCGATAGAGAGTTGGTGTTCAGAAAGCATCCGTTCTACCACACTTTCATGTTTTGTCTTCGCTTCCTCCAGCTGATCCTGAAGAAACAAACAGTCAATCATTTATTAAAAGTTAAACATTTGTTTTCTTTAATGACACCACTAATCTACAGAAAGAAAGAAAGAAATGTTTTATTTAACGACACACTCAACACATTTTATTTACGGTTATATGGCATCAAAGATATGGTTACAGACCACACAGATAATGAGAGAGGAAACCCGCTATCGTTACTTCATGAGCTACTCTTTTTCAATTAGCAGCAAGGAATCTTTTATATGCACCATCCTACAGACAGGGTAGTACATACCACAGCCTTTGATATGCACTGGCTGGGATGAGAAATAGCCCAATGGGCCTACCAAAGGGGACCAATCCCAAACCCACTAAATATACAGTGATTAATTAACCACTGGCTATCGGATGTCAACCATTTGGTAATTTTGACATGTAGTGTTACCAGAAACCCACTACATTTTTCATTTAGGAGCAGGAAAATTTAGATGTATTTTCCCAGACAGGACATCACAAACCATAGCCGTTAATATATCAGTTGTGGAGACACTGGTTGGCATGGGAAATTTGTGTATTTAACTAATGTAAGTAGCAGGATGTAGCTCAGTGGTAGAGTAGGTGTCTGATATACCATGGGTCTGGAAAATTGTTCGGTGGTGTCTGGGGCCGACAAAATCTTTGCGTCGTTTTGCCATTGCCGGTTCACAAAAGGCAGGCTAATTGTCTAATGCTACACACGGTTGGCGAAAACGAACCAATGAAATGTTGCCTAACAACAGAAAACCTTGGCAAACCTTGTTACTGTTCGGTGCGGGAAGGGAGATAAGTTAAATGACTTCCGTGTTGATTAGAAGACAGAAAAAGTCGGACAAAACCATTAAATTTATATTTATTCGCCGAAAAATATATAAAAATGAAGAATTTGGGTCATGAAAACACAGAAATCTGCGAAAACTCGGAAATCTCACATCACTGTTTATAAACTGATGCTATTTTCACTGTGATTTCTAAACATTATTTGCATGCCAAATAAAATTGAAAAAGATATTTTACCTCAACTTCCTTTAATCTTCTTTCGAGCCAGGATTTCGCATCTTCCAAAGACTTAACCTTGACCTGTAGCTCTTCACATAGGTGTTTGTGTTTATCAAACTCGGAACTCTGAAACTAATTTTAAAAATAACAATTATAATGCAGGTTGTAACACAAATTAAGAAATCTATTTTTAAAAGTGACAAATTATGTTCAGACACTAGAATGAAAAAGATGAAGTTCGAACAAAAGAAAAACATTCAGACCATATGAGAAAGAGAGAAAAAGACAAGGAAGTAAGAAATGATCAAATTACCAAAAATAGATTACTCGGGGCACAATAGAAAATCCTAAGGTTGACAACAGTCACTTTTCGCACCCTTCTTTTGGCTTCGTACACAGTAAATAAAATATATCCAGCAGTAATTTTTTTACTGATATATTTGATAAAAGGTACTTTTTATTTCTATCATCTTTTGAAACTTAAAATTAATATTTTGTTCAGAATTATGAAAAATAACAAAATACCAACCTGTAAACAACATTATCCACTTGTTATAGAAATTTGACAGGAGTCAATGTTAGTAGACCAGTTTTTATTTTAATGTGGTGAAGCATTGTAATAATATATCTAATTTTGAATTTGAATGACATCAGTATTCCAATTACACGTCACTTTGAATCGACTTACAATAACCATACACTGGGTGCATGACGTTTCCATTTTGAGAATGTTGGAACAATTCCAATGCCAACTTGCTATTGAACTTTTTTTTTTTTAACATTACTAATGCATCTGAATGTGTTTGAAGAAAGTCTTATGATTAAAAAATTGTACCTTTTACGAAATATGGATTTCAAGTGAAATTACGGTAAGATATGCTACATTTATTGTGTATGAACCCAAAATAAGGGTGCGAAAAGTGACTGTCGTCAACCTTAGTTAGTGATTTGAGTGCTTGTCTGAGGTTCTTGCATTGCAGGATCAAACCACCTCGGTGGATCTATACAACTGATTGGGTTTTTTTCCATTCCAACCAGTGCACCACAAATGGTCAAAGGTTGTGGTATGTGCTTTCCTGTCTGTGGGAAAATGTATATAAAAGATCCCTTGCTGCATTAGACAAAATGTAGCGGGTTCCCTCTGATGACTACGAGTCAGAATTACCAAATGTTTGACATCCAATAGCCGGTGATTCATTAATTAATGTGCTCCAGTGGTGTCATTAAACAAAACAAACACAATAAAAAACCTGTAGTTAGTGATTTACTATTTGAACCAGCACATTATCATTAGGGAAAACTGGACAAAAGTCAAGAGGAAAGGTATACTTTAATATTTTCCTGGACACTGTCCAGATAGCTAATTAAGTATGTGTACCCAGGACACCATTCCTGAACTTTTAAATGGATGAAAGTACAAACTAAACTACAATGAGATGTCATTACCTTCAGGTCATCAATTTTCTTCTGAAGTGAAGTGAGCTGCTTCTGGTGTTTTTCTTCCACTTCAGTCAAGTGTTTGTGATGGTTGTCACTGTCTTTCTGATACTTTATCGCAAGCTCATCCAGCAAAGATTTTCTTTTTTCAGCCACCTGTAAGTGACAATGAACATAAAAGAACATTTATACAAAGATTGGCTCCAAATAAAGAAACAAATGTGTCTGTGTTGAAGCAAAATACATTGTAAAAATTGGCATGATTTAAAAATTACATCCAATTATTTATAGAAATGTTTTTTTTTTTTTAACTAGTTAATATATTTAAGAATATAAACACGAAACAGAATGATGGCCTTACCAAAGTTGGAAGCTTCTGCTATCAACAGTTTCCTATGGCTATCAATATCATTTAGGAGTAACAGATGATATTTCCATTGGCATTTCTAGCCATTATTTGCACACAAAAATAATGGAGGGTGGAGAAATTTCAATTTTAGAATTAACTTTCAAATGCCATTATCTATGTCTACTGAAAAACTATAAAAAAATATGTTTAATGACCTACATGTTTCATATATTGGTTTACTGCAAGCAGAAGACTATAAATATGATCTATTCTACGTTACAAGCTTTGTATCAACCACCCACTTACTGATCTCGTGCAAAATTTCCTAATACCCACCTTCAGGCCTTGATGATAACTTTTTTCCAGTAGTAGCCTACTGCAGGGCTTGTATCAACTACCCACCTTACTGACCTTCCATCAATTATTCATCTAATGTCTTGCAAGACTTCCATCAACTACCCACCTTACTGATCTCCTGCAGGGCTTGTATCAACTACCCACCTAACTGACCTTCCATCAATTATTCACCTAACGTCCTGCAAGACTTCCATTAACTACACACCTTACTATCTCCTGCAGGGCCTGTATCAACCACTCACCTTACTGATCTCCTGCAGGGCCTGTATCAACCACTCACCTTACTGATCGCCTGCAGGGCCTGTATCAACCACCCATCTTACTGATCTCCTGCATCAACCACCCACCTTACTGATCGCTTGCAGGGCATGTATCAACCATCCACCTTACTGATCTCCTGCAGGGCCTGTATCAACCACCCACCTTACTGATCTCCTGCAGGGCCTGCATCAGCCACCCACCTTACTGATCTCCTGCAGGGCTTGTATCAAGCACCCACCC